>SNQJ01S0036678.1:69329-79516 GCA_010110895.2 Picea sitchensis
TTTGTTGTGGTGACACAACCTGTGTTTGTGGAGGTTGAAAACCATATAATTTATAACTTTTCCCTTGCCACTTGAATTGGATGAAATTTTCCTGGTGATTGATTGAGTATGTGCCCAAGGTTTGTAACCATTGGACTCCTAAATCCACATCTACTCCTCCCAGAGGGACAGTGTAGATTTTTGATTCCAAATTGAAATCTTGGATTTGGAGTTTCATCTTATGGCATTTTTCGACATTTCTAATTTTTTTGTCGTCTGCAACCATTACTTTCATGTTTAGGATTGGATATACAAATAATTTGAGTTTCCTTGCAATATTGATATCGATGAAATTGTGGATACTTCCAGTGTAGATTAGTACAATGACATTATCATTTTTGATATGTCCTTTTAATTGAATAGTTTGTGGTTGGGTAATTCCTATGATGGCTACGAGCGATATTCTTGGTGTGTTGTCTTCTATGAGATCTGAAGTGTCATTTTGGAAATTTTCCATTTCTTCATTTATTGATTCTGCTGAGTCTGATTCGTCATCTTTTTATGCTTCACAAGTGTACAATTTTTTTGAGTTACCTTTGATCTGGCACCTATGTCTGGGGTCCCATTTCTCTCCACATCATTTACATTTTCCTTCTTTTATCCTTTGGAACTCTAAACTTATTCTTCTATCTTCACGTAGATTGGGCGGTATGTGTTTTTCATTTCCTGTTGTCTGAGGGATACTCCTTCTTCAGTAAACCTTGTTGAATCTTGATTGGCCTTCTACCTTTTCTTCTGCAGCTTTTGCCTTGCATATTTCTATTTCTACCGTAGTAACCTCATGTAATCTTAATTTGTCCTGGATATGTGGTTTGAGACCACCTATGTAAGACTGGAGTAATTGATCATCAAATAGTCCAAATACTTGGGTGACGAGAGATTCCCATAGATGCGTAAATTCATCTATGTTGCATTTTTGTTGTAATCTGGTGAGTTTTGAAAAACAACATTTTTTCCGAGATGCCCTGGAATCTTTTAAAAAATCATTTTTGAAAGAATTCCAATTATATGATTGAATTCTTCCTTTCCACCATAGATACAAATTTTATGCCTTTCCTTCAAGGTACATGGATGCGTATTTGACCTTTTCTTCATCGATTGTAATATTATATATATGAAAATATTCTTCAGTTTTGTTAAACCAAGCCATGTATTGGTTATCACCTCCATTGTATTTTGATAGTTCAATGTTGGCTTTGGGAGGATAAATTAGTAAGGGTTGATGTTGTGATATAGGTTGGGAATTTGAATTGTAGGGAGGTGGTGGTGGCGGTGGTGGTGATGTGTTAAATGTGCTTGAGTCACTTGGTTGTGGTTGGGTGTCCTGTTGGTGCCCTTGGCCTTTTATTAAATTTAAAAGATCATTAAACCTTTTTTCTTGAGGTTGTGTCATCACAACTAGAATTTGTTGCAAATCATCATTTATTTCTCGTTTACAGTTTCCCAAACCTCATTGTAGGTTAACCTCGAGTTCTTGAAAAATATTGTCTTTAAGATCTTGTTTTAGATTATCCATACCTTTTTGTAATTTGAATATGACTTCTGTTGAAATTTTTTATTTAATTTTATGGGTCAACTCTTGTTTGAGTGCCTCATTGTTGAGCCTTATTTCTTCTATTAACTCATCATGAGTTTTTTGTATTGAATTTTTGAGTGATTTCCTAATGATGTTGCATTCCTAGTTTTCCACTTGAGTTTTTAATTTTGACATCCTTTTGGTGTTTGGGGGTGAGTAGTTTTCTGTAATTTTGATCTTGCTTGGAATATCCCCTTTTTAATTATTGAGTTAAATAATTGTATGCAGTTTAAGGTGGAAGGATGTGTGTCGAGTTGTGGAGAGTGGAGGGTGCGAAAGAGTGGAGAGTGTATGGTGGGTGAATGATGAAAGGAAAGGAGAATGGGAGAGGGACGACATGAGACTAGGGATGATTTTAAGGATGGAAATTTATGTTAAAATGTAGAAACCTTGGTGAATCTTACTTATCCTTCATATGCCAACTATAAATGTTTGGTGATATTTTTGTAAAAATATTCAAATTTCTAAGGATTTTATATAGTTTTTGTAAAATTTTGGCAATTTTTAAGGTAAAATAATTTTATCCTATAGAATTTGGGCGAATCATTTTTAAAATAGCGAATCTCATTTTTGGAAAAACCATGGAAAATTAGCCCATGAGAGAAATTTAGCCTCTGAAATCATCCATGCATGGGACTGAGGTGGACGCGGACTGTGGAAGAATGGGGATGCAAACTATGGGAGAATGGGTTGATGCAGACTGTGGGATAATGGGACTGTGGGAGAATGGGGAGGGTGATGCAGACTCTGGGGGAATGGGGAGGGGGTAGAGGGTGCATGGGAGTGTTGAGGGGGTGTAAATAGGTTGTGATGTAGTGGGGAGAGGCCGAGATTGAGTGGGGGAGGGTTACAAGAGAGAGTGGGGAGGGTTATGAGATATTTATAGGAGGGTGGCAGGGATGGAGTTTCATACTATGTGGGAGAGTTATGGAAAAGGGGATTGGAAGGTGAGGGAAAATGACGTGGGGAGTGTGGGGAATGAGGGGGTTGTGGTGAGGGGAAAAACGTGGGGGTGTGAGGAATGACTGTGATACAGGGGAGTGACGAGCTCTAATACCAATGTGAAGGACACAAGGGTTTCGTAACAAACAACTTCACTTTGAATCCATAATAAATACTTCAACCACATGGATGAGGCATTCTGTCTGATTTGCATGTCAATTTCTCTCGAGCTATTATTTCATGTTGAATCTTGTTCTACTCCAAACGATATTTGGAACACTCTAGAAGATCTATTTGGAAAACAGTAATAAATGAGAGGCCACATGCTTGATATTGAAATGAATTCTATAAATCCAATTTTTTTTTAGAATATTTAGGAATTATTCACGAAGTTCAATTCCCTACTTGTTTAGCTGAAAGGATGTAGGATTGATAAATCAACGCAACAAAAACAATTGATTATTTCTGTTTTTTCAAAATGGGGTCAGAGTATGCAATATTTGTCTCCATATTCCATACACTAAGTATTACATCATGAGCATATTGGAAATTTCCCATAATGGATATTTTCATTGAGTCCTTGATGCATGAGCAAGACAAGCTCATCAAAATGGGAGTAATCAAGAGTTCCAAAGCACATGCACCTACTGTGCATGAGAGTAGAAAATCCAATCCGAAGTCCAAACAAAAAGGATATGAAAAAGATGCATTCTTAATAAGGAAAGGAAGGCAATTCCAAACCCTTTGATGAATCCTTCGGCTCCAAAGGTGGAAAGTGAAAGAAATGGAAAATGAAGTGTGGTTGCTGCAATCGTAGATACCATCCTGAATCATCATTGTTGGTGTAGGCCTATTTTGGCTAAATAAGTCAATTTCTGGTAGAAAGGTGAAGACGACACAAAGAATGAGGAAACGTGGACCAAGGATAAGCTAGCATCAGGTTTTAAGGAAAAGGAGCATGCATGACAGGATTTGTGGAATTCCGATGCAAAAGTGGAAAAACCTATCCTAGTTAGGGTTAGGGTTTTGGGGTGGATTGTAAGGGTTTATAACCCACTTTTGTAATATAAATAAAGGGCATAAGGGATATTATATGATCATCAATCATTGTGATAGGAATATATATTTTTTTTTTAGGTAAAAAAGGAGGATCCTGTTATATTGAAGTTGCAAGTTTACAAAGTCTTGTTGGAGTGCCAGCTGTCCCGCCTAAAGAGGAAATCGAGATAGCTGGCCGGTCCATGCCACTTGTTTTCAAACAAAAATAACCAGTCTGTCGTCATGACCGAGGGAAACCAGGACACATGGCCACCATTAGTTTAAGTTTGTTCCTTAAGTTACTACTGACAACATTTCTATAGTCTATCTGAGCTAAATCTTTGGTTTGAAACAAAAGAAAATTTCTAACTATGCACATTCACAAAACATTTTATCTGGTGTTCTCGTCATCCTTTCCATTCTTTCTCGGTCTGACTGGAATTGCGTAGGCGTGTGCGCACGTAGGGCATTGTCATCGTGGGGATGCACTGGAGTGAGCAACGTACATCATATCGAGGCGGTTGCTGATTTGGATGGCCCTGAAGATTTGGTCTTCCACCATGCTACGCATTTCAAAGATCAATTTTAGGTGCTCTAGGTGGAGGAATGGAGGCTGGTCCTTCCATTCTTCCTGAGCGGAGGAAAGGTGAATTATCTTATGTGCATTGGTCTCCTTCTTACTTTCATTTGCGCCGCCACCTTGCTGTCCCTGCTGCTTGTCCTGTTGTGCCACTTCCTCTGGAGGTTCACCGCTAGTTGTATTGGGCTTTTCTTCTGTGTTGTCCAAGAATTCTTCCTCAACATGGCAAGTTGTGTAATCCTTTGTTGGGTCATCTTCCCTAGAACTATGTGTCATTCTTGGAGTAGGAGGCTTGACATCATTCCCGAAACAGGTGGGGGGATCCCAATTATCCGGGACAGTGAAGAGGAGATGTTCTAGGTAATCCTGGATGGGTTCATTCGAAACAATATCCTCCACATACGCCATGGGAGGAATTCCAGTTCTCCCATGCTTCCTGGTTCTCCGAGTGCATGCTATAGCCAACGCTTTTTTGAACTTCTTCTGTCGTTTCCTGCGGGAGTCAAAAGCATACCATGCCACGCCTCTGCGAGGTCGTCCCCATGCTCTCGGCATGTATAAAAGCAGAGCTATGGCCGAAATTCCGACTGGAAGAGTGTCCCTGCTCCAACACTCCAAATGTTCAGCCTTCATCCATTCAATTTCCAAATGCCTTGCATTTTTGTTTGGGTAGCTGATAAGGATGAGGGTGAGCGTGACAGCCTTGGCCATTAACACTATGTTCTTAGTGCGTTGGTCTGTCATCCTCTTCACTTGCGTGAGAGGGCTCGTCTCCTGGTTTTGGCTGCTCGGGCTCTCTCCCATATTTAATGGTGAGGAGATGGGAGCCGACAACCAGTATTAATGACACTGCCCATCTCGTTTTCGCGTATCCTCCCTTTTCGACGTGGCACCCCATCTGGGGTGTGATAGGAATCTATTGATTGGTAGTAGTATCTTGTTTGTTTTGGAGAAACTTTTTGGAGTTTTGGGATTGGATGTTTGTTTGAGATTTGCAAAGATCAGATGAGGTCAAAGTAGTTGAGGGTCAGGTCGCAAGCTTTGGATCTTGGTGTGATCTTGATCTACCTCACTACTCACTACTCTGATGCAATGCGCGTGACACTTTTTGATGAATAAGAATAAAGAAGAAGAAGATCTTTGTGGATGGATCCCCAGGGGGGTGAACCATGGAAAAACCATGTGTGCACTATGTGTTGATGTGTTATTAATTATGAAGTTATTATTGAATGGTTAGATAGATGAATGGATGATTTATTTATAGAGTGCACTAGATTAAATATGCAAATGAATGAATGGACATGATGAATAGTAGAATAAAATGAATGGTTAAGTAGGAACAAGAAGAATTAAGAAAGAACATCCCCTAATCCCTTCCATGACTATAGACATATGCATCCTGCAGTCYCCCATAAACCATCTCAGGTGAGATTGTGTTTTTCACTCTATGCATGGTGTAGCATTCTGGTTTACCAGAAGGGTCGATGGTGATAAGGGTTTTGTTGGAGAACCAAGGTAGAACTCGGGTCAATCCATAAGTCCAAAAAATGGTTCTGTTGCCAGCTAGAAATCAGAAGGATCCAGGAAGGGGTTTGGTGAAGAAGATGTCATGGTAGAAAGGGATGTTCATGCCATGGAATCCTACAAAGTAAGAGATTGAAATATGGTTAGAGACAAAGTAGTTGGAGTTCATGGAGAAATATAATAAGGGTTCTAGGTATACACCATGGCAGTACTTACAAAGGTATGTGTTTATTCATTTGCATGAAGCATACTTTTGTTTCATTCCAAAATTATGATAGGAATGGTTGTTAAGGTTAAAGGATACCCATATGACTAATCAAATTAGGCTAGTAGTCTGTACTGTTGAAAATATCACGCGGTTGGGAAGAGTTAATAATAAATTCACACACGCAGTGGATTTTGGGTTAAATAATATTATTGTGGGGTTTATCATTGTGTTTGCAGTAGATACAACAAAGTCATAAATTGTTGTACAGTAGGATATATTAGTTCTCTTTACACATCGATCAAGATCTTATTACATGATAAAGGCATGATGACCATGGAATCATACGACTAGAGAAATATTTGTTCATCTATGAGAATATATGGGTAGCAAAGAAGATTACATACAAAGAGACAGAGGTTTCATAGTTAGAAATAAATTTTCGAGACCGTGCATTAGATTGGTACATGGGTCTCTCAACAAATAACCCAACAGGAACACCTACAACTGTAGCAGATGTGAAGAGGGACTTAATAAATGAATTTCAAAATCCATGTTCAGAAGACCAGTTTATGAATGAAATGATAGAGATCCATAAGAAACAAGAGAATCAATATGGGAAGTGGATAAAAAATTCAAGCAGTTAAAAGGTAAGTTAAAATAAACTATTACTGATACACAACATAGAAATTTGTTTGTTAGTTCTTTGTTTCCACACTTGAAGTATCCTTTGAAACAAGATAAATTCCAAAGTCTGGGTGAGGCCCTACATGCATCCTTACAATTAGAGGAAAACTAATACAACATATAGATATAGCTATGGAAGAGATGAAGCAAGATTTTAATAACTTAACATTCCAGTTAAATCAGAACAAAGGAAAGGAGAAAAGAGAAGACATCTGATGTACAATGTGCATAACAAAAGGTCATCACAAGAATGAGTGCCTGTTATTTTCATAGTTTATTGGAGTGGGTATGCCAAAAACTTTGGCCCCAGGAGGACCATGGTGTGAGACTTGAAAAACACATGGGCATTATCCCTATCATTACCCCTTGATGCAAAAATATCAGACAATTCCGAAGAGTACATATTGTAACTTTTGTAAGTCATTTGGACATGAGGAAAAGGAATGTATAACCTTGGATATGATGAAAGAAAGGATTGTAGATACATATAGGGTGTAGGCTAAACATGTAACAAGACAATATACGCAACAAGCACAATATAATACTGCGCAACAGCCTCAGTGAAATCTTGCACAACAACCACAATATAACACTGCGCAACAACCTCAGTACAATCCTGAGGAAATATGAGCCATTTTTCTGAGAGCGGATGCGTGTCGCGAGATCGCCCATATCGGGGATTCGGACATCGGGAGTCATAGAGGGAAGTCTTTCGACTTCGTGAGTGGCGAAGTCGCAAGAGGATCAGGACCGTCCATATGAGGAGGATAGGTGGCAGAGATCGAGGGATCTTGTGAACTCGAAAGTTCGGAAGGTGAGAGCCCAAGATTTGGGCGCTTCGAGTCGCGAAGTCGAGAAATCGCGAGGAGCGGCGACAGCCTTAGGATCCAGGACACGGAGGACCATGGGATTAGAGCCTCATCACACGTATCGCGCATTCAGAGGATTGGAGGTTGAGTGGACCTCGTCTCAACTGTAGAAGTCATGAAGTGCAGAGAGACAAGGCACGGGTGTGGACATGTGGAAGAACCCCAAGGTGGGGCCCACATAGTTGACAGGTGCATACGCGTCACCTAGAGAAGGGAGTCAACGCTCCATTGATTTCTCGCATCTCGGGGATTCGCAGGATAAGATCGTGAAGGCTCGACGCTTCAACCTGCGAGGTTGCGAATAGCGAAAAGCGTCAAGGAAGGAGTCAACCTGGCGTTGACTTGTCATGTCTCGGGAGATCACAACAGGAGGGCACATGAGTTCAACCCACGAACTCACGAAGGTGGGAGTTGTGAGAGGCACCGGTATTTAAGCCCTAGCCTACGGTTACGTGTGGAGGGCACTGACAAAGAAAGGAGTCAACACTCCATTGACTTCTCGTGTCTCGGAGATTTGCGAGATGAGAGCATGGGAGCTCGACGTTGAAACTCATGAAGTGGTGAGTAGTGAGAGGTTGTAGCACTTAGCCCAGCCGACGGTCACGCTCATAAGGTGCTGACAGAAGGAAGAGTTAGTAGTTTCAACTCTCGAACTTGCGAGATTGTGAATTGCGACAAGTACCTTTTGGGGTTAGGCCTTAGTCATAGCGTTGTGGTCACTCGGAGAGGGTGGAGCTCGCGCCCAGTGCTTCTCGCACAGGGGAGCTTTCAAAAGGACCCGTGTATCGATTGGAAGGAGATTCCAGCTGGAAATCAAAAGAAGTCGCTTCGGCTCATAAAAGAAACTGAATGACCCTTACGACTAGGAGGTCGCGTAGAGACTCTGTCGAGGCAAAGGTGGCGTCTGCAGCCTATGCTAAGCCCCATAGGGTTTTGTGGATTCTGTTCCTCGAGAAAAGGTGAAAAAAATAAATAAATCTATGACGCCGTAGGGGTGTGTGACAAATTGGTATCAGAGCATGGTTACAACACTTAGCCTGCTTGGGCTCATGAATGAGTTGCGCAGAAGCTCCATTCGGAACACTCCTAAAAAGAGTAACCCCCCCCTGTCTTAACCTTCCTAATCAAAAGACGAAGTTAAGAATGAAAAAACCATATTGTGTGTGTACATGTGAAAATATAAATTATGTACTAGTTATAAATAAATATACATATTGACTAACAACCAACGTTTTTCCTTTTGCACACAAGCGGAAGATCAACCGCGGGAAATTATCAATGCATAGTATGGTGACTCGCCATGAAATGGGATAAGGCTGCCACAATAGAGACGAAGAGTCTAACGAAAGGAGGGCAGTAGGGACCCCTCCAAATCTATCCGATACTGTGAGGAGTCTCATGGTCGAATTACAAAGTTGTAAGGCTGACAATGAAAGGATGATGAAAGAACAAGAAAAGCAAACAGAAATTAACGCAGTTTTACTGTAGAGTTTATCTGATCTACAAATACAAATGAAACATTAACCTAAAACTCAACAATATGGTCATATGAGTGGCCACAATGAGAGGAGAACCTAAAAAAAGATCCACCCCATAGGTAAAGGATCAGTGCTGAGTGATTCCTCTGAGAAGGAAGCTAGCGAGTCAGAGGGCTCTTCTAGCAACAGAACCAGTTCCTATTCCCAAAAGAAACAGAAGAAGAAAAAACCTTCCAAAGGTCGAAAATTCAAAGAATTCAGAAAAGCCAAACCACCCTCCTTCGACGGTGAAATAAAGAAGGGAGAGGAAGCAAAGACCTGGCTGCTTGGACTAAAGAAGTATTTCAGAGTCCATGACTTTTCAAAAAATATGAAGGCCCGAGTGGCCACCTTCAAATTGAACGAAAAGGCTTCGATTTGGTGGGAAGATCTTAGGAATGTGAAAGGGGTTCGCGAAGAGGACCTGTCCTGGAAACAATTTGAGAAATACTTCTGGAAGAAGTATTTGTCAGAAAAATATTTTGACGAGAAGACTAAAGAGTTTTATGAACTCAAACTGGGACAACTCACTATAGAAGAATATGTTAACAAATTCCTCGATTTGTTAAGGTATGTACCCTATATAAAAGAGGAAAAGGCAAAGGTGCAACTCTTCATCAGTGGACTACCCAAGGACTACCGGAACAAAATTGAATTTGATGAGCCAAAGACCCTAGAAGGCACTATTCGAGAGGCAACCTATTGTCATGAACAGTTTGGACATCGAGCAGAACCTCGCGAACGATGGAAATAGAGGAATAGTTCAAGCTTTCAGAAAAGGGGAATTAAATCCCTAGGATTTAAGAACTATAAGAAGAACCCAAGAATGAGATTCCCAACCCGGAGTATGCACAAATAGAATTCTCCCTCCTTGAGTGGAAATAAAACTTCTGGACCCATATCAGTGAAGACTGATAACCTGAAGAGAGAGCCTTTGAAATGCTAGGGTTGCAGGGAAGAACATCTATTGAGAGACTGTCCACACCGACAACAGAATAGTCAGAGGATTTATAACATCCAAGAAGCTACTACCGTCAATGATGTGGCCAAGGGCGTGCCACAAATTTTTGTAGCCTTGGATAATAACCAAGCCGACCACCAAGCTTCAGTGGTGGAAATAGAAGGTATGATTTCCAACCATCTAGTGTCTGTTTTGATTGACCCTGGTTCAAATTTGAGTTATATAGCCCTTAAAGTTGTTGATAAGTGT
>SNQJ01S0036678.1:84934-95536 GCA_010110895.2 Picea sitchensis
TGACCTTTATTACATCCGAATACATTGATCTACCTATGTGCGGATTAGGACCTTAACAGAGTTCAACCCATGAACTCACGAAGGTGCGAGTTGCGAGAGGTGCCGATATTTAAGCCCTAGCCTACGATTACGTGTGGAGGGTGCTGACAAAGAAAGGAGTCAACACTCCATTGACTTCTCGCGTCTCGTAGATTTGCGAGATGAGAGCATGGGAGCTCGATGTTGAAACTCGCGAAGTGGAGAGTAGCGAGAGGTGCTAGCGCTTAGCCTAGCTGACGATCACACTCAAAAGGTGATGACAAAAGGAAGCTATACCCATTTCGTGATCTCTGGTATCGCGATATTGGGAAGGAAGAGTCAGGAGTTGCAACTCACGAACTCACGAGATTGCGAATTGCGACAAGTACCTTTTGGGGTTAGGCCTTAGTCATAGCGCTGTGGTCGCTCGGAGAGGGTGGAGCTCATGCCCAATGTTGCTCGCATAGGGGAGCTTTCGAAAGGACCCATGTATCGATTGGAAGGAGATTCCAGCTGGGAATCAAAAGAAGCCACTTCAGCTCATAAAAGAAACTGAACGACCCTTAAGACCGGGAGGTCACGCAGAGACTCTGTCGAGGCAGAGGTGGCTTCTGCAGCCTGTGCTAAGCCCCGTAGGGTTTCAGGGATTATGTTCCTCAAGAAAAGGTGAAAAAAAAAAATCTATTACACCGTAAGGGTGTGTGACACCACCGACCCCTCACAATGAGAAGTTGTAACAACCCATTTTACCCATATTTTAATTAATCATTAATTATGATTACCATGTTATGGCATGGGACCAATGTAAATGTATTATTGTTTGAATTTCCAATAACTGATTGTCAAGGTGAATCTTTGAAGTACTAGCCATGATATCACTAGAGGAAATAATGTGAAAACTATAAGAGAGGGCTCATTATGTCAAATGACCCCGAATTTCCCCTTGTTGGGAATGATAAACCCCCTCTGGATCCCAAGGAGAGGAATCAATTAATGAAGGAAGGACTAGTTTTTGAATACTCAACCACCCCCATGAATGGAAGCATGGTCTAACTGAAGAATGTCATCCCAAAGTACCGCAGGGTCTGGTAGACCATGATGACCCTAGTTTCCTTCTGATAGAAGGAACATGATAGGTCAAGAACCATCATGGGAAAAAGGTATACCGAAAATAGAGACAAGGAGAATACACATGGGAGGGGAAGAGCATGGGAGGATATGCAGAGAGTGGGAGAGACACCAGAAAAGAATGGATGCACAGAGGGGAACGTGCGGCCTGGATACACAAAAGAGAAGAGGAAGGATGTGCGCTTGATGCTGGGGAAGCATCTGATAAACCTCGCAGGGATACTGTTATAGAGAGAAGGTATATGAGAAATGACATATTTCCCTAATGATATCATGGCTTGGCATGGGGGTGGCCAAAGTGCTAAGAATGAATTCCTCTGAGCCTATGGTTGGGTGGAAAGGTGAACACCCATAGTCAGTTGGTTGGTTGTAACCTGTAATAGAAGAGTACTTCATTTACCCTGTGCACTTGAATTGAAATGCATGATCGAATGTCTATGTCTGTGACTAAGATTGTAGTGTTTGATTCATAATGAAAATGCTTAATTTCCTTCTATAAATTGTTTCTTTTGAATGGTTATAAGATGGTTAGTGTGGCCTCTGGGATAGTTGGGAAATCCTCAAGCTATTCTTCCCAAGGATCAACTTCATAGTACTAGAGTTGGGGCAGACTCTATGGGACTGCTATAATCCTTTTGATCATTCAAAGGTGCCTTTATCTATGTTATAACCTAAGTTTTGTGAATGGATGGTGCTTCCTTCAAACTAGTAGCCTAAGAGATCACAGTATCCTGTCCACGAACTTAACCAAATCTTGGCTAAGAGTCGAGCTTACATCCCAAGACTCATTAGAGGGTCCATATGACCAAGGTCTGGGAACCCTACACTAGTCGAAAGAAGTTAATCCTTTCTGGCTTTGGAACTCCAGGGTGTTGCGACCTTAACCAAATCTTGGCCAAAAGGCATGATTGTAGCCTTTGGGGCTTGAAAAATATTGATATAACCAAGTCACACCCTATCCCAATTGGTTGGGCAGACATGGAAAAGTTGAAGAGGTTAGAGGATATCTCGGGGTCGAACCCGCAGAGTCCTATTTTAGTACTCTATTGGATATATATATATGGTGTTACATTTCTCCATGGGATCCTTTACTAAGTCTGGGGATGGTGTTAAGTCTAGCGGCGATATGGTTCCAATCGACCAAATATGGCGGGATTACTATCAAATGTGGTGGATTGCTACCAAATGTGGCAGAATGGGGGTTGCCACCATCCAACCCCTCCCATTTTTTTGAAATTTGGTTTTTGGGCGTCTTTGTGCATTTTCACGCTTCCACGTGGCATCCCATGAATGGGCCACGTGGAGACCTTTTCTTGGCCCATGTCACCACATTGCATAGTCATGTCACATCACCTCTTCCACGTCAGCCTTCCGGGTGGATGTACGGTCTACCATGTGGTTGTATAGACTACCATGTGGAACTTTCCCATTGGTCTACGAACTGACCGAAAAATTCCAAAAATGAGTTTCATGTGGTAGCCTCTGGTACTGCCACATCATCATGTTGATGTCATCATGACACATGTCACCCTTTGTGTGTGCCACATACCCTGTACAGATGATGACATCATCTGTACTAATGTTGACGTCAACAGTATGGATGCTGACTCATCCCTATTGATTGAGCTAGGTTGACCAAAATTTTGACCGTGAATATCTTTCAATCCATAGATATTTTTGACAAGCCATCTATGTCGTTGGAAATCTTGTGACACGCTCTTTACAATGATTCCAATTTCACTACATTTTGAGGACTTTGAATTTTTTCCCTTTCTCTATCTGCCAAGGCCATTCTAAGATTTTTGAGGTGCTTCTATGAATGTTTAGTTATCCTTAAACTTCTCTGAATCCTTTTTGGATCACACC
This sequence comes from Picea sitchensis, assembly GCA_010110895.2. Classification (NCBI taxonomy): domain Eukaryota; kingdom Viridiplantae; phylum Streptophyta; class Pinopsida; order Pinales; family Pinaceae; genus Picea; species Picea sitchensis. Next base: position 87,947 of record SNQJ01S0036678.1, read on the forward strand.
TTCCCACTGAGATATTTTTGGACCACCAAAATCTTTTATCAATCAATATATAAGTGAGGGAAGAGTTCCCCCACCTTTCCTTTCTCAATCCTCTTTGCTTTATTTGGATGTGTGCCCTTTAAGCCCACTCAAAGATAATAAACATCACCCCTGTGTGAATTCCTCGTCCCTTTGTCTATGATGATATCTTCCTTCAACTCATCTAGGTACTCAGGAGAAAACTAATCAACTGAAGATATTGAAACTTCCTCACCCTGATCCATGATCATGGGAGGCTAAATGTTTTTCAATTTTTCCACATTTACAACTGAGTAAATCTGCATATATGGTGGAATATCTAGATGAAAAGAATTTGTTCCTCTTTTCTCAAAAATAGTGAAGGGTCCATATCATATGGGATTGAGTTTCTTTCCTTCTCCCTTTAATATTTCCTTGCTGATGTGAAACCATACCTGGTCTCCAACCTAGAACTGATGATCAACCTTGTGTTTTTCATGTCGAACATTATAATGTGATTGACTTTTTTCCAATTGTTCCCTAACTGCTTGGTGTACTTGTTGGATCCTTTGAATGAACTTGCAAGCCTTGTATTCATTTATTTATTCATTTGAATCAACATCTCTCCCATACATCAAGTCCAAAGGGACCTTAGGTAAATATCCAAAACATGTCTCGAATGGAAAACACTGAGTGGAGGAATGTAAGGCTCGATTGTAAGCATGTTGTACATAGGGTATCTGTTAATCCCACAACTTGGGATGCTTGTTGCAGTAGCCTCGAAGAAAAAGTACCATTGTTCGGTTAACAACCTCTGTTTGTCCGTCAGTATATGGATGGAAAGCAGTGCTCCTCTTCAACTTGGTGTCCATCATTCTCCACAATTTTGTCCAAAAATCTCCAAGTAATCGAGTATCTCAATATGAGATAATGGATGTGGGTAACCCAAAGTGAACCCAAAGAATCTGAAAGAATATATTAATAGTCTTCTCAGCAGTGATATGCTTTTTACATGGCATCAATATACACATCTTGCTAAACCTATCCACTACTACATACAAATAGTCATGACCCCTTTTCAACATTGGTAAACCCCCTAAAAAATCCATGAAGATACCCTCCGATGGATGGGATAGAATAGGAAGTGGTGAGTATAGCCCCATTTTTCTATTGGTGGGATTACAAGTAGAACACATCACACACCCCTTTACATATTTAGTTACAATTGCTTTCATCTCATGCCAGTAACAAAACCTTTGCAGATGAGCCATAGTTTTTCTTACCCCAAAATGCCCAGAGATAAGAGAAGTGTGAGCTTCTCGTATTGCATGGACTTGTTCACTTGTAGGAATACATGTCTTTCCAAGATGGTAGAGTAGTTTTCCCTGCAAACAATAGTTCTCTACCTATGCACCATGGGTTAGATTCTCAAATACTTCCTTAAAATATTTATCAACAACATATTGTTCCACATAGCTATCATGATATAAAGAAGCATTATTCAAAATAATAGAAGCAACAATAGGAGGCCTATAAAGCATATTAGATACCTTGTTACTTGTACCCCTTTTGTATTTGATTACCAAATGAAACTGTTGAAGAAAACCCATCCACCTATAATGCCTAGATTGTTGAAGTTTGGTTTGTGCTTGGAGATATTGTAAGGGTTGATGATCTGTATGTATGATTTTTTCCTTCCCTTACAAGTAGTTATTCCATTTATTTACACTTTGAACTAATGCATACAACTCTTTATCATATGTAATATAGTTAACAACAACTTGGTTAAAATTTTGAGAGTGGTAACAAATAGGCTTACGATATTGCATCAATACTTCACCCATGGCATCTCCTCTGGCACATGTCTCAATCTCGAAAGGTTGTTGAAGATTTGGCAGTGCTAATACTGGTGTGATACTTATCTTTTCCTTCAAAGTGTCGAAGGATTTTTGTTTCTTTCCTCCCCACTAAAAAGTGTTCTTCACACTGGTTAAGGAATGCAAAGGAGTTGCAATAAATGAGAGTTTTAAAATGACTATCCTCTAGTACTGGACTGCACCTAAGAAGCTTCGTACTTTGGTTACATTTTTTGGATTAGGCCAATTTACGATTACATCAATCTTGGAAGGATCAATTTTCAATTGTCCTCCTCCTACAATATGACCTAAGTACACTAGTGTAGTCTTTCCAAATTCACATTTGGACAATTTTACATACAACTTTTCCCTTTTCAAAGTATTTAATACTTGCTTTAAATGCATTATATGTTCATCCCAAGTCCCACTAAATATAAGAATGTTGTCTAAATATACAATTACAAAATCATTTGGAAATGGCCTAAATACATCATTCATCACACATGTGAAGGTTGTCAGAGCATTACAAATCCCAAACAACATAACTAAACACTCAAACAATCCTTGTTTAGTTTTAAAGGTAGTTTTCCATGCATCCTATTCTGGAACCCTGATCTGATGGTATCCACTATGCAAATCCAACTTAGTGAAATAAACAACATTCTTTAATTGATCAAGTAAATCATCTATACGAGGAAGAGGCTATCGATTTTTCACTATGATTTTGTTTAAGGATTGATAATCGACACACATTCGCCATGTGCCATCCTTCTTTGGCACCATCACAATCATAGAACCACAAGGAGATGAATTGGGCATGATGAACCCTTGATATAATAAGTCTTATACCTTCTTTTTGATCTCTATCATCTCTACAAATGACATCCTGTACATTCCCATGTTAGGAAGAGGAGAATCCTGCTGAAGATGTATTTCATGTTGGATTTCCCTCTTAGGAGGTAATCCATATAGTTCCTGAAAGATGTCATCATACTTAGAAACAATATTAATTAATTCTTTCTTATGAGAAGGATCTCATCCTTCGAAGGCGTCGGATGTTCCGACATCCTTTTCTCTTATGATCATGAGTACATATCTCTTATTAGTGTTTATGAGTATTTTAATCTACCCTGCACTAACAAGTGTTGTGTTTACCCTCATGCTATGGGCTCTAGAAATATATTCCACTTCCTCTTTAGTAAGGTGGTATTTGTTCTCATGATGAAAGAAGATTTATTTTCTATCATAAAGATAAGGACTCCCTAGCACGATGCCACATATATCAAGTGAAACAACATCCAAATCTACTTCATCAATCAACTTTGAAGCAATAGAAAATCTGACCCTACACTGCTTGGTGACATTTAGTTTGTCTTTATCACATACCTAACCAAGAGGATAAGGCTTTGAATGTGGTTTAGTTTCAAGACCAATTTTTTTGAAAAGTGCTTCAGATATCAAGTTTACTTGTGAACCCAGATCAAATAATGTATCTATCTTAGTGTGCTTAGATACAACTCTTATGTGAAATAATGCATTCATGTTTCTTTCATCATCATGAGATTCATTATTGGAATTTGAACTAGCATGAAGGGAATATTTACCTTATACTCCAACTGCTGTGATCTTTTCCTCATCTCATAAATCGGAATCGAGATGTTGTTGCACTGTAGAAATGTTCTTTTTCCTGCCCTTTCAACTGAACTATTTCAGCCTTTTCTTTGGATACAATTTCCAACAATCTTCATCGTCCTGACCATCATTTTTGCAGTGAGTGCAAGATGGATTTACTTCTTCACTCTTTACAATGGCGTTCTTTTTGTCCTTCCTTTGAAAATTTCCTTTAAATTGATTATGTGGGAATTTGGAAGCTTTCTTTGTGGGATCTTCTTCAATATGCTTTCCCCTATTCTCAAGGTGAGTGGATTGCACAAAAACTTCGTCAAGACTGGCGGGGTTAAACAATAGTAATGTATGATGAATATAACTATGAAGTGTGTCAATATACTTCATTAAAGTTTCATAAGAATCTAAAGGAATGTTTAATACAAGATCTTTCTTCCTAAATTCTTCCACAAAACTTTGTACAGTTTGACCTTTACTTTGTATTAAAGTTTTCCGTTCCATCATTTCTTTATGTAAATAACCCAATGGATAAAATTGCTTCCTTATTTCTAATTTAAATTCCGACCATGAGGAAAGAATATTACCACACTTACTTATGTCCTAAATTTTTCTCTCCCACCATATGAGAGCGATGCCTTCCAACTGAAGAGAGGCCAATTTCACTTTAATTTCCTCTTCATCAATCTTTTGAACACAACAATATACTTCAACCCGTCGATTCCAATTATCTATCTATTCATTATTAGAACCTCCATTAAACATAGGTAAAGAAAATTTTACATCAAGCTTTAATAACGGTTTCTTAAAAGAAGCTTTATGTCTATAATGATGAGAATTATAAGAATGATCATAGGAAGAAGAGCTAGATCTCGATGGTGAAGATGGAGGCTCATGAGGGTCTCCTTCAACCCCTTGATTCACTAAAGCATATTCATCCAATGATGCTTCCTTTTTCTTCCCTTTCTTTTCCATTATCTTCTCGTAATATCCATACATTTTCTTGACCATATTTGACATGTGATAGAAGACCATATGAAAGTTTTTCTCTTGTTCATCACACTTGTCCTCTTCATCCATTTTCTTCCTTCAATATGCACGACCAACTTTGGGGTTGAAAGTCTTAATTCTTCCTTCACCCTGTTTATGCTTGGCCCTAGTAAGCATTCACACTCAACAATTCAAGTCAAAGATGACTTCTCTGATACCAACATGATCTGGGATATTTTCATCAATGTGACTTATTAAAGAATTGTATTAAATGAGAATAAACTAAAATGCACCATAAATAAGGAAATCTCAATGATAAAGAGACATATGCATAATATATGAACACAAAAAAAATTGATAACAGAGTTCGTCCCTGGTGGACTATGTCTTCGGGTCCTTCTCTCAAGTGGGTAGGCCTTTTTATTAACTCAACAAAAGAATTTGGAAAAATAACTAAGTATACCTCATTCTAGAGTTAAGCTACATAATCTTTGCTCATATCAGAAAACAAACAACACCACTGAATTTGTGGCGTTGAATTACCCAAAAATGACTATCACCACGCCTAGATCTGAGTCCGGTACTTTCAGGCCCAAGAGAAATTATGTCTCAGTTTTTGTGCCTGCACTTGCAATAAATTAATGGAAAAACATATTGTTTTCCATGCCTTTGTCCTTACGGCCGCACACCCTGGTCTGCCCCCCATGCATTGGAGGATTTCAAGACTTAAGTAAAATTGTAGGCAGACTATACTAAGTCACACCCTATCCGAATTGGTTGGGCGGACATGGAAAATTGGCGCCAGCCAACCCCATCCATTTTTTTGAAATTCGGTTGTTGGGCGTCTTTGTGCATTTTCACGCTGCCATGTGGCAGCCCATGACTGGGCCATGTGGCAGCCTATCCTTGGCCCACGTCACCAAATTTCATGGTCATTCCATGTCGTCCTGTCTGGTGGTTGTATGGTCTACCACGTGGTTGTACAAACTGCCATGCGACACTTTCCCATTGGTCTACGGACTGACCGAAAAAGTCCAAAAATGAGTGACATGTGGTAGCCTCTAGTGCTACCACATCATCATGTTGACATCATCATGACACATGTCTCCATCTACTTGTGCCCCATACCTTATACGGACGTTGAATTCATCCGTACTGATGTTGACGTCAGCAGTACGGATGTTGACTGATCCCTGCTGACTTGTCTAAGTTGACCAAAACTTTGACTGCGAATATCTTTCGATCCATAACTTCATTTGACGAGCCATCTATGACATTGGAAAGCTTGTGACATGCTCTTCATGATGATGCCAATTTCACTACATTTTGAGGACTTTGAATATTTTCCTTTTGTTCGTCTGTTGAGGCCATTCTGAGCTTCCTAAGGTGCTTATGTGAATCTTGATTTATCCTTATACTTCTTTGAATCCTTTTTGGATTAGTTAAGGACATATGTCGCTAGATCCTGTAGTTCGGGGACTTGGCACTCCAAAGGAACTTGGCTGAGAGTCTTCAAAGTGTGAAGAATCCCGAAGTCACGAACGACATAGTAAATATTAGTCGTTGATAGGTAGGGGACGTGTGGTTCCAGATCCTATAGTCTGGAGACTTGACACTCTAGGGGATTTGAGATTTGGTGTGTTGATAAGCTTTGAAGCCGAAGTGACGAAATTCATCAATCCGAGGATGCTTTAGGACTTATCCTAACCGTTAAATATAGGATGTGGTCAGTCTAGTGTTGACCAAATCTGGAAGCAAAGAGGAGTTTTCATCACAAAACTCCCAAACGTTGAAGTTATGAATCAACGTGAGTCATATATTCATGGAGCTATGTGGACGCACCTTGATTTTGAGATTTGAGGGATGTTTGAAGGATATTAGTTTGGTGTGACGTGGAAATATAACGTCACTAGGGTGACGTATATCTATGATCGATGAGCCACATGTTACATCGATTTGTGTAAATTGTAGACCCTATATGCTTATTAGAGCATGACACGTGACACCCCTAATGAGGACACATGGTACCCTTGGCCCTCATCACATGTCCACTTTTGTTTTGTGCCTGCATGGCCAATGTGGTTGGTGATGTGATCGGGACTCCAAGAGTCCGAGACCTTGAGACTTTGGAAGAGTTGGGGTTGTAGCATTATGTAAAGGCCTGAAGGCCGAAGCCATGTGGCAAGCTCACGGGAGTTCGGGAGATAAGAGCTTCGGTAGAGCTGCGACGCAGTTTCGTAAAAAATCCTCTAAAGCCGAAGCCACATCCAAGGCTCACGAGAATTCAGGAGTTTGGAACTCCGTGAGACTTGAGATGTTAGAAAGTATGCTCCAAAAGGGTCGAAGGCTGGAGCTACATGGAAATATTTCATAATTCCAAGAGTTCGAGACTCCATAGGACATGCATACATAAGAGGAAAGGGGTTTTTAGTGCCAAAGCACCGAACGTTGAATTTTCCTCTAGCCGGTGTTAAATGAGGATTAAGTCACGTCGTTGGTTTGAGCGGTGGATGGAATTCCACTGTGGATGTAGAAACTTGGAGACCATACATGTGAGGTGGATCCACGTGGGTGCCACATGCACTTTGACTAATGAGGTTTGCAGATCTTCGGAAGGGAATAACTTCTGAACCAGATCTCGGGTTGGAGCACGGGGACAATGGTTGGAAATATCTTGATGAGTAGAAGAGGATGAATACCTAGGAAAAACAATTCGAGATGTTTAAGGAAAGTGAATTTATAATTCCCCATCCCTTAAAGGAGTATTTAGGGGTTGGGTGTCTTACAAGTTGGCATCAGAGCATGGAAACAACACTTGGGCTTCTTGGGCTCGTGCACTAGTCGTATAAAAATAAGTATTAGAGAAATTTTAGGGGTGACACCCTATCCTACCCATTCCTAAGAGGCTTAGTTAAACCTCTACCAAAGAGAGGAATGTGTTGGAGTTACTTCACACACACCTAGGATTTATTTTTCCTAAGGTTATTCCTTGTTTATTAGTCATAATTAGTCATTATCCAACCTCCTATATTTTAGGGGAGAATATTCCACCTGGAGAATATTCTCTTTCAGTTGACACTTCAGTTTGACTAGTTGAGTTGAGTTTAGATGTTGCATTGGTTTT
>SNQJ01S0036679.1:8168-38111 GCA_010110895.2 Picea sitchensis
TATGCCTATGGTCGTATATTGTTGCAGTTACTCATTGTGTGCCTTCAGTCTTCTTGTGCTGAACATCGTGGTTGCGTCTTGTTGGTTGTCGAGTGGCGACATAGAGTTAAGTGTGTTGTTACTTACACATGCGTGCACACACCTTAAACAAAAAAAAATTTGCACATGTTCTCAGAGTTGTTGACGTAACGAGGAGGTCGTTACACTTCAGACAACTTTGACCCGTGTACCTAACTTTGTAGCCTTCTACTTTCTCTGAAAATCATGCTGTCATCAAAGTGCGACATTGTACCCAGTCTGTAATATTGTTTCTGTGTGTCCCCCACCATCTCGCTAGATTTGATTTTAGGGCCTCATCCATTGCCAACAATATTTATTGTGTTGGTACAATTTCTTTAAATTTCACTAAGAATGCTTCTAAGTGATTTAGACCATCAAAGGTGGGTAAGTTACCTACTATTGTGTCTATCCAATGGACTTCTCCAGTTAATCTAGCACATATCCTCATAGATACTTCATACATTTTTTTCTTCTAGTTCTCGAGTGCTTCTTCTGAGTCCGATGAGCATGCGCTATCACTTTGCCAACTCATATTCCCATCTACTGTAGGATTAATGTAGCCCTATTGTCTGGATATTAATTTGTAGATGTTTTCTAGTTCATATGCACAGTCTTCTTCTCTAATGGTTTTTGTGTATCTCTGACCTTCATTAGGATCCAAAGGTGCAATGGACTTAAGGCCATCTCCTTCAAAATTCATTCTTATTTTCTTTAAATCAACCATAGTGGAATTATTGAAATCCCAATCAATTCCTAACAACACAGGGTAAGGAAAATTATCATCAACTATCTCAATCACTTCAAAGTCTGCAAACGTCCTTACTCTGTCGATGTCCATAGGGACACGCTCCATTCTTTCAAAGGGGCTTACAACTTGTTGATTACACATCCTAAGCCTAATAGGGGAGTATATCAACTTAGGTTTTCCCATCAGTGCCCAGGTTTTCTTTGTCATGAAATTGACCTCCAACCCTCAGTCGAGGACCACAGTCTATGTTGTACTCTCCAATCTGTGCATTAAGGTGTAGTTCTTTATTTGTACTTATTTTATTGGATAGTTGATGTACTGCTTTATTCAGTAAGGGATATACCCTTCCTATCTCATACTGTCTAACCAAATTTTGCAGTTCTTGTATGGATTTTTCATATTTAATCAACTCAATAAATGTATACAAGAAACTGACAAGTTTAATCACCTATTTTCCATCTCTAGGCGAAGCAGAATGATCAAATGCTAGAGGCATTCAAAATTCTCTTACTTCTGGTTGAGTCTTCGATGAAGAGCCTTGGCCTCTCCCAAATTCTTTTCTTTCTTACTCAAATATTTGTTTTGCTTTCTTCGCATCAAAAACTTGCGTCATCTCTATAGCTTTCCTGACTCCTGATTCTTCTGTAGTCTTTCCTTGGATCGCTCTTTCTTCTCCTGTAACAACACCTCCTCTAGTGATAATAGTGACTCTGGGATCTACTCCACGATGTTCTTCTTTGATTAGTTGTATTTGCGAGTTCTACTGAGGTCCCCGTATGTCTTGAAGTCTAGCCAACAATGGTAGACATTCCTCAATAACATGCTCAAATGAGTTGTAGTAGCTACAAGTGGTAAAATGGTTCTAACAGTCGCTTGCTAAGTGTCTTGGCTATGTGCATTTATAACAGATGATATGACCTCGACCTCGACCCATACCTCCTCCTCTTCCTCTTCCTTGGAATCCACCATGAGGGTTGAAGTTTCCTCTCCTAGGGGAATTATACTATGCAATACTTCCTTCTTCCCGTACTTCACCTTGAATTTTGTATATATCCATTGAACTTTCATGCATGAGATCGTAAGCCCTACAATCCATGTCATCGTGTCCTACCAACTTACAAAATGTGAAATACAAATTTGTGGGTGTCTGGACATATTTTTGTAGATAGTAGCATTCACCAGGGTGATGTCGATTTCTACATACCTCACACCAGGGTGGGGTAACTTGATTCAAGGGGCTCGGAGCTCCAAAGGCCATGTATTCATGAAATAGGGGACACTGCTTCATTTCATGGCCTTCTGATTTGCATCTGATACACGATATGTCTTCTATTTTTTATTTTCCTTTGTGTTTCTTCATATATTCGACCTACAGTGATAAGCTAGTTAACTGACTCAATATTTGACTCATACCTGAGTTGGATTATCCCATTAGGGCTGATTCTAATTTCATGGTGATCTCCAGTGCCTCAGCCTGTGAAGTGATCTTTTGTTGCATCAAAAGAACTCTGATGTGTGGCAAGAGGGAAGTAATGAACCATTCTTTGTTCTACTCATCTGGGATCTAAAAACTCAAGTGGCCTGTCAAGGTCTTAAACCTATGAACAAACTCCCATACAGGTTCAACTACTCTCTTCTTGATTTCTTTCAGTTCTGTAATGCATTGTGACTCTGACTTGGGTTTCTTGAATTCGTCAATCAACACGTTCTTGATCTCATTCATCGGTTTAGGCTGTGTAATTCCCTTAACAAAATCCATGTACTAGCTTAGTGCTTGGTCTCTTAGGGTAGTACTAAACTAAGATCGTTTAACAACTTCATCAATGATATTCTTAATACTCCATATGACTCCACATAGAAATTAGTGATGATCGGGATCTTCAGATCCATCTCCTATGAAGGTGGGTAACCTCATCTCATCTGCCATAGATATTCCCAGGTTTCCTAACTGATTATGTGGTGGAATACTAGTAACAATTCTCATAGTTCTCTAGTGACCCTGATTACTCTAATTTCTTAATGTCGTTAAAACAACAAGAGGATTAATAGTACTTACTTCAAGAGTCGATGCAGTTACTGAAGTTTTTGGCTCTTCTCAGCGAGGTTCCTTTGTCATAGAGGATTCTGAATGCTCTTCATTTTTCAGCTCTTCCTCTTCTCCACTGTAGAAACCCTCATCCCCGTAGTTTTTCTTAAATAGGTTCACGAGAGGAAATTCTCTGAATTCTCTCCCACTGTGCGTATGTCTAGCCTCTGTGTTGTTGTCACTATCTAAACTCTTGAACATTAGCTCTTCAATCTGGTCGACTATTGTATCTTCACTATGTTCTTCTCATGCAATAACATCTTGATCTTCAACTTTAGAAAATGTAAAAATTTTCCTCTAGGTCCTTTAAAGAAATCTCTCTCTGCTTGGCTATACGATTCCACTATGTCAATAAAAAAATCAGTGATATAGCCTATGATGGTACTATCAAAATAGTGATCTACTTCTCTTGACATGGCGTTGTCAACTCTCTTGACCTTTTTGATCAACGTCGTCATCCAAACCATAGGTGGTCTAGATTTGATCTCAAATTGGGTATTTTCTAACCTATCTAACCACTCATATAGCTCCTAATGGATTCCCCAAAAGAAAATATTGTGTATATCAGTAAAGATATATCTTCCTAACCAATCCTCTGTACTAAGATTAGGGTTATTTTTCTGGGCTTTAGCGAAGTCATTTTCTTGATATTCTATCCACTTTTGACTCTATGTCTTCGACGGAAACCACCTTGACATTCCCTCAAGAATGTTCCTTTCTTAGCAATAGAACCATTTGTTGGCACAAGGGCAGACCCAAGGTTCAACTCCAAGAGAGAACCAACAAGCCCTAACTAATGGCCCTTTCAGCAACACCTACGAGACAGATGCAGTCTCACCCAAAGTAGCTATAAGGGGTTGCAGGACACATGTGTCTACAACCAGATGAAATGCAGAGTGGATTCATAGCAACAACATACAATCACCTATTTATTCTTTATCTTCCTTAAACCTATTTTTTATGTTATATTTAATATCTAATGAAATATCACAATAGAAACATATAAAATGACAAAAAACACAACATCAATCACACATAACACAACATAGCCTCTCCCTAGTGCTATGTCCACATAACTGTGCTTTAAGATGTATTAATATGGAAGCCTACAGTTCTTATATGCACTCTTAGCGAGCAGATCTTCTCGTCTTCTCTCTCTTTCTCCCCCCTCCCTACGCACCCAACTACAGGGTTGATCTTCACACCCAGCTGAAGATCTTACAATACCAGAAGGCTCTCATACTCAACACTTCTCTCTCACACAATAGTACTCACTCTATCACACAACCATAATGAACTCTCAACTAACTTAGAACCAACCCATCCTCGGTCCTTTAGACCTTTATTTATACATTAAAATCGCTCACCGACATTCTTAGGTCGAGACCTAAGTGTCAAAACGCTAGATGCCAAAACCCTAGGTGTTTAAAAACCTAGGTCAACCTGACCCATGTTTTCAGGGCTTCACCAACCTGTCTTTGCTTCCTTTTTGCGCGGTGATCCAAAGCATCCAATGGTGTATTTTTCTACTTGTTGAGTTGTCCACGATTAGTCTTCCTTGCTGATCTATCATCCTAGATCTCCTCGTCCAACAACTTGCTTTCTCTTACTTTGCACCGTATTTTCTTCTCTTTTTCTTACTTTGACCCAATATCAGTCATTGTGTCTTCCGCACAGTTCACATTTTTCCTTTTCTCCCTTAATCTTCAATTGCTTCCATAACCAAGGGCCAATAGGAACCAACCCGAAGGAAGATAAAAGTGCTTGAATTCTAAGGCTCCAAACATAAAGAGGCTACAACCCCCTAATTCTCAGAATCCAACCTGAAGGAATCTCCAACTCCCTATGTTCTCCAACACCAACCAGAAGGAGGATACAACTCCCTTTCCTTTCCCCTTCCTGCCACCCTAAAATATAAATGTAGACCAATTTCCACTACCACAATCACTTCAACTATCACTGTCACTACCACTATCATTGCCACTATCACTACCATTGTCACTGTCACTATCACTATCACTGCCACTGTCATATAAACTTGTAACATGTCCATTGTCAACATGTCACTGTATTCATCCTGTCACTGTCAACCTGCCCAACCTTTCATTGCCATTGATACTCAACCAAACTGGATCTACTCAATAGATCAATCACCTAGAACAACTCTCATCATATGCACAATATCACAAAGATGTGCCTCAACCAAATAAAATTATAACCATCACCAAGATGTGCTTCTAGATCATATACAAAAATCACTAAGATGTGTTTTTACCAATGAAACAAGATATGTATCTCGCATCATCCATAAACCATGAACCATGTACTATTCACATCAAACTATGTGTCAAAATATCACTGATATAAAATCATCCAAATATCCAAGATGCACCTTAACCATGTGTTAAACAATGCATCAAAATATATACGAATGAATCCTAGATATGCACCAACAATGTGCCTCAAAAGATATATGATCCTATAGTTGACCTAGTGTATATGATCACAGACATGCAATGCTTCCTACACTTCAACAACAAGAGAATAGCATCTTCATCAACCTTACCATCAATCTCACTAGACTAGTTTTGGATTAGTCACAAACCATAACTTTCAATAATATTAAATATGTACCTGTAATGAATAAAGGTATGAAACTTGTACCAAACCTACTTCAGTATGTCTTCTGAAATTCCTCCAAGTTTCACTCCTTAAATCATTCCTAAAAAGGAGTTATGGAGAAAATGGCAGACATTGTTGAATTCTATCCTATACTAGAGAGCGAAATTGTGTAGCATGCCACATGCTCAATATTTAATATATTATTTGGAAACACATGCAAAACACACTACATCATGTAATTTTTCCAATTCAAATGGTATCACGACATTTGGATTCTCTATGAATAAGTTATGACTATTTTACCCAGAACACCTATTTAAAAATTAGAACACATCATCAAAAGACTTCATCCTCCCTTGGATTTTCAACCTTCTTTACTTCACCTTCCCTCTGAAATTCACCTCATATCTCCTAGGTTAACTCAGTCACTTATAGATATTCAATATGCTCAATATATGCTAATGGGATCATCTTGAAGTCTTATTTATACTTCCCAAGTTACTTCCTTTAGGGGCTACCTTGTAACTTATTTAACCCTTTTCCTTATTCTAGGGATAACCCACATTCTTGTTGAAACTACTTTACCCATAATAAGTAAACTCATAATTTCTTTGTTACAACTACTTTACCCATAAGCAATTTCTTGTTGCAACTACTTTGACTAGAAAATTTTTTGTTACAACTACTTTATCCATAATTAATATCCTGTTGCAACAAATTTACCCTTAATTAATTTCTTCTTGCAACCAATTTTACTTTTCAATATTCTTGATGATATTCTAGGGGCTTCTAGAATAATTAACTTCTTGTTGGCCTTCTAGGGGATTCTATATTATTATTGAGGGTCCTCCAACTTCACAGAGCCATATCTTCCCAACCATGAGGAACTACGTGGTGTACCATATATCACCGGAAATGGCATGACATGTACTATCCATATATGATGCTCTTAGTTACAAGTATATTGACCTTCATGTCTTTATTCCTCGATCAAATCCAGGTACCATAACCATACCTCTGGGGATTCATGTAAAGTTCATCATATGCACCCAACACATATGTTGACATCAACCACTCCATCAATGAAAACTAACTAACCAAAAATATAAACCACATCTCTAGGGATTTCAGACTTATCCAAGGGTTGACATCAATCTCCAAGGGTTGACATTAATTACAACCATATTTCCAAACCAATTGTCCAACAATATCCCTCTTTGACATTGATGGAAACACTAACATTGATGGCAACACTGATGGAAAAACTCATAATTCAATACTCATGCTCCCCCAGTAACCATTGATCCTCATAAGTGTTTCTCACTCTCTCCCTTTGACATAAATGAAAAAGGGTCTCTCTCCTTGGGGTTTCTCCCCCTATCTTCACACATATGTTCTCTCTTTTTTTCATGCCTTTGTTCTTTCTCTTCACATGTTTCTCTCCTTGTGTTCCTCTCCAAGTTATTCTTTTCTTTTGATAGAAAAGAGTGACTCCCTCTAAAAGTATACCTTCTCTGAAAAATGCTTCTTTGAATTCATGTGCTTGACTCTTCTGGTCGTACTTCTCTTTCTCTCCCTTTGAAATCATGGTCAAAAGTATAACTCCCCCTGTCTGTATGATTTCTCTTCCCTTGACTTCTATACAATATGTCATGTAGATCAATGTAGGGCTACCTATATATGTTTCTTGTCCTCTCTTCCAGTGCTTGTTAATTGTCCATTGGTCCTTCCTCTGGTAATTATCTTATATATATATATAATTTATTTACTTGATTTTGTCATTCACTTATCATTTTCACTTGACTACATTGTTCAATGATTTTCTTCTGATGATTTAGATTCTGTTGAATATTTCTCTTTTAGTGTTTTTATTTTCCTTTTACATCTTGCCTTTCTGTGACCAATTGATTCCAACTGATTATGTTGATTCCAATTGTAGATTCACTATTATGTATCTTATTTGACCCATGTTATATGTACCTGATAAGTATCCATCCTTTTTCATATGTGGAAAACTATCCATACCTTTGTTACTCAACTATCCACAATGTTGACCCATCTATCACTGTACTATCATGAAGGATTCACAGTTGCAACAAATCAGTCTATCTTTTCGTACTTCTACTATCTAACTACTTTGAATATGTCTATGCAAATACTTCAACCCCCTCAAAGTATGGTTATGTGATCTACAATGACTCCCCCTATTCAATATTTATATTTACTAGGAGTCTCCAATATGAATGGATTAGAAAAATATCTACTGTGATGTGGAGTAATATTCCTCTTCATCTGTGGATTCATCATCTTCCTTTTCATCCTCTTCTTGAGTTCTGACATTTTCTTCCTAAATTTTGACTTCATCCTCTTCCTAGATTTTTTCATCTTCATCTTGGCCTATGAATTCATTATGATATTGTGATGCTATAAATATTGTGAGTACGATCTCTGGGACCTGGTCTTCATTCACCCGATGTTCTTGTTTTCCATTTCTTTTCGAAACTTTTTAATACCTGACATCAGTGTTTTCCTTCATGCGAGGCTCTATCATGCTTCTACAATTTCAAGCTATGTGTCCATATTTGTGGCATTTGTAACATTCAATATTATGTGGATTGACATAAGAATTTATTTCTTGAAAATTTCTTTCATAAGCCCTGCAATCTATAGCTTTATGTCCAAAGTTAGTACATTTAAAACAATTACCATAAAATAAATTTACATACCTGGGACTGAATGATCTTCTTTGTGGTGTGGTCCTTCTATGTTCTTGTCTTAGCTAATCATAGTTGACATTTGTTTGATGCCTGAATATAGAAGGTATTCTATATTCATTCATTTCTAATTCTTGTTGACCATGATTCGTTCCTTTGAGAACTTCTGCATAACTCTTTTGTTTTGTTTCTTTCACCATAGAGCTTGAACCTTCCTCAAAATGAACATTTATGTATCATAGTCCATATTTTTCATTGTATGGCCTTTCACTTGCAAGAATGTTTTCTAAAACTTGAGAACATTTCAAGTTCTTTCTAAGCTTGTTGACTTCAACTCTCAATGTCATTATTTTTTTTTCAAGCTTCTCACACTCTTTTTCTTTCTTTTTCATCTGAATCTGCATAAATTCTTCCATTCTCTTACCTTATTGAAGTTAGGTTTTCAAGAATATGTTTTATTCTTTGAATTATTTGTTTTTCTTCCTTTATTTCTTCAGCTCAGTTAAAGCACAGATCAATTCTGCCTCAAGATCCACTTCACCTTCTTTTTCTCTTTCAAGAGTTCTTTTATTATTTTCCATAGCCATAAAGAGTACTCTCTCTAAGTCACTATCTCTTACATCATCTTCATCATATGAAGGACTATCTTCTCTTGAGTAGAGATTTTTCTTGAAGACTTTCCTTCTTTTTTCCTTTTGATATTTATTTTCTTTCTTGGGATCATCCTATTCATCACTATCTAACTTCTTAGCATAAGGACACTTATTTGAAAAATGACCAATTTTACCACAATTAAAACATTTTAAGGGAAGCATACCTTTGTATTTTACAGTTCCTTTTTTAACTTCCTTATAGAGTTGGTTCTTTAATCCTCATCATCTCAATCATTGATACAACTGCAATTTGGCTTTGAATCAAGATTTTTCTTCTTCTTTTCCTTCTTGGATGGATTTTCTTGTTTTTTTCTCATTTCATAAGATGTAAATATTTCATGTAGCTAATCCATGAATTTCATGCTTAGATATTCTCTTTCTTCTAGTGTTGAAATATTAGGATCAAATATCATTGTAAGAGATCTCAATACCTTTTGAAAAATTATAGATTCATCAACTTATTTTCCCAATTCTTTAATCATGTTCAATGTTTCATCAAATCGTAATAAATAAGCATGAATGTATTCATATTCATTCATTTTCAACTGTTCAAATTGAGCTTTGCAAGTATGAATATTTTCTTCCTTGACCTTGGCATCTCCTTCATAAACATTCTGAAGTCTGTCCCAAATTTTCTTTGCAGAATAACAATGTATAACTTTGACATATACGAAATCAATCAAACAATTCAGGATAGCATTTTTATCCCTCAAATTGTGTTGACTTTGTTTCTTTCTATCATTATCTTTTGGTGGAGTGGAAGGATCTTTGTACATGTCTACTACTAATTTCCAAACATCTAATCCATGTGCTTGTACATATGTTTTTATCCTTCTACTCCATAATCCATAGTTTTTTCCATTAAACTGTGGTATTCCATTCCTATACATATTGTTTCTCTCCATCATATACCTTCCAATGATTAAATTGTTTGCTGAAGGAACCTTATCTGATACCAATTGTTGGAATACTGAGAGGGGGGATGAATAATCATGAACACTTTTACCACTTTTTAACCACAATATATATATGTCAACTTTATCAATATTATATCATGAGCATGTAAACATAAGAGCATCACATCAACAATATCACATCAAATATAGAGTACACTAGAATTTATGTGGGAACCCAAATGGGAGAAAACCACATAATTATTTCTTATATATCAATGAATACATTGATTGTAAGCACAAACTTCCAAATTCTCCAGCGACAACTAGAAGGAGGAACCAACCCCTTAATTTACAAGCACCAACCCGATGGAAGCTACAACTCCCTAAATTCTATGGCTCCAACTAGAAGGAGGACACACCCCCCTGATTCTCAGGCTCCAACCTGAAGGAATCTCCAACTCCCTATGTTCTCCGAAACCAACTAGAAGGAGGCTATAAATCTCTTTCCTTTCCCTGTCCTGCCACCCTGAAATATAAATGTAGACCAATTTTCACTATGAGAATTACTGGAACTGTCACTATCATTATCACTGCCACTGCCACTGCCACTATCATTTCCACTGCCACTGTCACTATCACTGCCATTGTCACATCAACTTGTAACCTGTCAACCTATCATTGTATCCAACATATCACTTTCAACCTGTCAAACCTGAAAATGTCACCGATACTCAACCAAACCATATCTACTCACATAGATCAATCATTGATAATAACTCTCAACCATATTTACAATATCACAAAGATGTGCATCAACCAAAACAACTCACAACCATCACCAAGATGTGCTTCTAGATCATATAAAAAAATCACCAAGATGTGATTTTACCTATGACCCAAGATATGCACTCCACATAATTCATAAACCATGAACCATGTACTATTCAAATCAAACTATGTGTCAAAACATCACTAATATACAATCAACCAAATATCCAACATGCACCTCAACCATGTGCCAAACAATGCATCAAAATATATACCAATGTAGCCTATATATGCACCCGCAATGTGCCTCAACAAATATATGATCCTATAGCTAACTTGGTTTATGTGATCACAAAAATGCATACCTTTCTCAGCTTCAAAAACAAGAGAAAAACTTCTTCATCAACCTTTACCTCAGTCTCAGAGGAATAGTTTTAGATTAGTCACAAACCCTAACTTTCAAGAAGAATAAATCTGTATCAATAATGAATAAAGGTCTGCAAATTGTACCTAACCTTATTTAGTATGTCTTCTAAAATTCCTCCAAGTTTCACTCCTTAAATCATTCTTGAAAAGGAGTTATAGAGAAAATGGCATACCTTGTTGAATTCTATCATATTCTAGAGAGAGAACTTGTACAAAATGCCACGTGCTCAATATTTGATATATTATTTTGAAACTCACATGCAACAAAATATGGCCTATTCTAGTTCCATTTAAATTTGTCTCACGTCATTTGGATTCTCTAAGAATAAGTTATGACTATTTTACCAAGAACACATGTTTAAAACTTAGGACACATCATCAAAAGACTTCATCCTCCCTTAGATTTTTTTCCTTCTTTACTTCACCTTCCCTCTAAAATTCACCTCGGATGTCCTTGGTTACTTCAGTCACTTATATATATTCAATATGATCAATAAATGATAATGAGATTCTCTTGAAGTATTATTTATACTTCCCAAGTGAATTCCTTTAGGGGTTACCTTTTAATTGTTTTACCCCTTTTCCTTATTCTAGGGATAACCCACATTCTTGTTGCAACTATTTTACCCATAATTAGTAAACTCATAATTTCTTTGTTACAACCAATTTACCCATAATTAATTTCTTGTTGCAACTACTTTGACTAGAAAATGTTTTGTTACAACTACTTTAACGATAAGTAATTTCTTGTTGCAACAACTTTACCCTTAATTAATTTCTCGTTGCAATCACTTTGACTACTCAAGCTTATTAATGACCTTCTAGGGGATTATAGAATAATTAAATTATTGTTGAAATTCTAGGGGATTCTATATTATTCTTGATGGTCCTCCAACTTCATAGAGCTATATATCGTCAACCATGAGGAACTACGAGGTGTACCATATATTAGCGAAAATGACATCATGCATACTATCCATCTATGATAATCTTACCTGTAAGTATTCTGACCTTCATGTATTTATTACTCAATCAAATTTTGGTACCATAACCATACCTTTGGGGCTTCATTAAGGAAAAATTTTAGGGGATAATTTTTTCCCATGGGCTTGTTGGCACAGGGGAAGACCCGGGGTTGAACGCTACAACAACGCACCAAAAAAACCCTAACTATCGGCCCTTTCGGCAACGCCTGCGAAGCAAATGAAGTCTCACCCGAGGTAGAGGCAGGGTTGGTTGCAGGAATCCAGTGTATACAACCTTATATGGGATATAGATATGCGATTGTAACACCTCAACAGAACACTTAGTTATTACAGTGCATTAATATTCATCTTAGGTCACAGCGCAGCTAAACCCTGATAGCAAATCGGTGTAGTATTCATACAGATTCAATAGATCCAATCACTAAGAATACACATAGAGATCAGATCTATCATTCATTCACATCATTCAACACTAAGCTATCACATAAGATTAATCTACCATCTAACATCGCATTAAGCATTTGAATCACATAAACAAAAGAACAACCAAAAGCACAAACCATTCACAACACAGGATATATGTGGTTCACCCCCACCCTGGGATACGTCCACCAACTCTTCATCTTATTTATTATCTTCAGTCAATCAGTTACATGCACAGAGCCTCAATATCAATTTTGCAGAGGACAGGAGATCTGTTCACTCTTTGCTAGATCCTCCTTCTCCAAGATAAATTACAACACAAAGCCTACACACAGTCTCTTATGGTCACTTGCACTTAGCTCTGCAAGTCTCACACAGTATGCACAAATCCATTACAGTCACCACTTTCACTTAGCAATTAACACTTATCACTTAGCGCACTAGCCTACCAGGTCTACTTCTTACATCACCTAGCTACTTATTTATACATTACAAAATCAGGCCTAAACATGGGTAAACCCATGGGCCGAAATCCCATACCCATTACATAAGCCCCCAAAACCAAAAAATCCCTAAAAAGGGGCTGAGCTCCCATGATATCCACTTCATCTTGCGCTCCGCCTTCGACACCATGTCGAAGTCCCAAAGCTATATCAAACATGGCCAAGAATCCTCAAAACTTGCTCAAGGGACAACGGGCCCCCAACACTCACCTGTGACTCATCCTGAGTCACTCTATTCTGGGTAGCTCTGCTTTAAAATCCTCAAGCTTGGATTGAGATGCATCGACTTGTTGTTGTTCCATGGCCTCCTGCTCAGTTAAATCTTGGATAAAATCTTCGTTGACAGGTCCCTCTAAGCGTTGTTCGGCTGCAGTGACGACTTGCTTCAGTTCTTCTCCTTGGCCTTCGATCTCTGTGAATAGCTGTCAAGACTTATCCTACATAAGTTGGAGCCTTTGATTAACTTCCATGACTCTGCTCTAAATGGCATGGACCTGCCATTGAGTACTATGTTGTTCTTGGGATTGTTTCATCCTCTCAATGGATGACATGGGCTTCTACTACGCCTGTACTATTTCTGCTTGCTACTTCACCTCCTAGAGTTGCAACTCCAGTTCCTTTAGCTCAGGGTTCTCAGTGAGTATCTCGTAAGTCTGGGCACTATGATCACTTATTTTTTTGCATTCCATGGCAAGGGCCTTTATTCTCTCAACTTTGCCTCGAGTAGTTGCATCTCTTTGATCTCTCACATCTTGCAGGGTGTCAGGCACTGCGCGGAGCTCTAAGTCTGTTATTCTTTTCTATAGCTGCTAGATAGCTTCCATGAGATTCTCTACTTGATGCTTGACTCGGTCTTCTTCTTTTGGCTCTAATCCCGTCACAGAGTAGAGTGCTATGTTCACTGCTTCTTTCACTTTGAGTTGCTCTTAGAGCAACTATTCCTTTTCTTGTTGAATCTGTGCTTTCTCCTTTTCAAACTTCATCTGGAGAGAAACCTTCTCCTTCTCTACAAGTCAATGTTGTTCTACGAGTACTTCTTGCAATTTGTTCAAGTCCTGGGTGGATTTTTCAGTTTCTTCTTGTGCACGACAAAGCCGAGCTTCGATCGCATCAACTAGTCGACAGAGTTCTGCTGGCTCATTTCCTAACTCTGGTTCTCCCGATGGCAGGGGAACAATGGACACTGTATGACTGGATTGAAGGGCCTGTTGTTCCCCTCGGATTTCGACCTCGATATTGTCGTACATCTCCTCCTGCTTGGCTTCCTGTTTCTAGAATATTTCCTGTGAGGCGTCATTTACAACTACGATGATGAAGTCAAAGTCATCGACAGTGAGAAGAGTCTTTATCTTAGTCACGGTGGCTCTGGATTTCTTCTGGGAAGAGGGTTTCGGGGAAGAAACATTCCTCTTCTTCAAAGGATCAACCTCATCTCTAAGCAATGTTACTTTGCCTTGCTTCTTTTCATCTTCTTTTCCATTGATATCTTCTATCTTGTCATCACCCCCTTGGCCAGGTGATGTTGAAGCAGTCTTTTCTAAGGCGCTGCTTAAGTCTTGGACTTTTTCGGTCTTCTTCCTTCTGCTAGTTTCGGGTGTGTCATTTTCTATGTGAGTGGCCTCCAGGCTGTCAAGTTTAGGATCAGACATCTCTGCAGGGTTAGTGGGGATAAGGAAGTCAAATGATCATTCCTTATTTATCTTCTCGAGGTCATCTTCAGTGAGATTGTAGTACGACTGAAGATCCTTTTTATGTTCATCTACTCGCGTAGTAATATAGATGAAGTGTCGATATGCGTGGAACTTCATGAGGGGTTAGAAACGTTGTAAGGTGTTCAACGTCATGTCAAGTTCAGTGTTCGACTGCCATTGTTTTCCTATATCGCTCGAGTACCAGAGTGTGGTGAACTTTGCAGCAAGCGGCTTGAATGGCTCAATGTTTGGGAAAGTCGCACCTTTCGACATCTCCCAAGCAACAAACACGATGAGGATCAAGAGCCAGCTAAAGTGGAACTTGTAGCCCTGATTCTGTGCTTCACAGCAGTCTAATTATAACTGATTAACTAGGTACTTCGCCCAATTCATATGTACGCCTTCCACGCATTTCCCCACGAGGTCAATGACAAAATCTATGACCTGCGTGGGTCTGTTCTTTCTTACTAGATTTACTGCAATTAGCTGACATGCTAGGCACACTATGTCATTTTAGATGGAGGCTACCTTGTAGCCTCATGTCCCCTTCTCCACATCATTGTATGTATCCTCGATCTTTTGTACTAACGCGTGATCTCTGGCTTTCCCTGGATAGAAATCCTGCGGGTCGATTCCTTGCATACTCAATCCAGTGATCCTATGGATAAACATCGAATCGAATGTGATACGACAGTCTAGCCATAAGTAGCTTCCATGGTAACATGAAAGTAGGATCTTTCCACAGGTGTTAACTTCCTGGTGCCTTCCAAAGTGTGGGATTTTCATTACATTCAACAGGGTGGACTATGCGAGGTTCATCGTCCATGGCTAGGGGATTATTTTTGAGTTCTTCCCCTTCATTCTGGTCAAGTATTTATACGAGGTGAATGTACTATGGTTCTTTCAGTCCCCTAAGTTCAATTCTTTGAACTTCAATGTTGCGATCTTGTATTTCTGCACTCGAACTACATGTATCTCCTTCGAGAGGTATGTAGTAACCATGGTGTACTCAAAATATCTCGGTACACTATCACGACTCACCACGGTGGCTAGAGGTGGGATGTAGTCGGCTAATATGGTCAGTATTAGCTTCACATTTTCTAGGTCGTCTATGTTCTTGGTTCTCTTTTCAGCTGCTAGTCAGGATGGTTCGGATCCGCGAGTAGTCGACGAATAGGCTTGTACTCCTCTCGTCAACGACACTTTTATATCCTCAGACATTACTCTTTCAGTCATGAGGTCGATGAGTACCTCCCTCATAGAATATTCGACTGCACTATGTTCTTCGGACATACACGCTCGTGGTTGCCTATCTCGGGTTTGAAGAATAACTACTCAATACAACGAGATGGATAGCAATAGCTCAATGAATACTGCACGAAATCAACAAATCAATGAGCTCAGATAATCATGGTTGGAAAAAGTGTTCTCGGTGCAAGGTTCGACAAAATAATTAGCTAACTTAGGAAACGAATCTCTCCAATGGGCGAGAAGCCTTCATTAATTCAGTTATGTCCGTTATGATGCAGTCCCAATGGTCTAGTGGCAAGCCTTCTGACCATAAATTCCCTTCTACCCGTTTGGGTTATCAGTCTAACGGTTATACTATTCCCAATGGCTATATTTCTTCGCCATGGTGAAGTGCCATGTGACTTTGTTCTGATATCCTGGTGAAGTGTGATTTTTGTAAATTTTCCTTCTGTGAAGTTCCCTCTTGAACCTTCTATAACTTTTCAATCTTTGATCTCTTCTTACTTAGTTTTCTAGTCTTCTTTCCAATGAGCTTCGTCTCGGTATTCCTCTTTTCATTCAGATTCTTATCTACTCTTGGCATAGTAACTTCGCGTTGTTGAGATTTTTTCCTAGGATTTAATGGAAATACTTATTTTGGGGTAGGTGCTTTAGTCTTCTGTGAGTCTTATTGTGTTCTTCCAATGTCAACATCCAAGTCTCTGGTTTTAAATAGCTTTGATATGTTCTCCTATTCTACAATCAAGTGTGTGATCTTCCTGGTCATGAATTATTTTAATTCATGTTTCTTCTGCTCTAAGACTTCTTCTTCTTTCCTTCTATCCTGATCCCTCTCAATCCAAGGTTTTCCTAGTAATATAGCAAATGGGGCATTGTTCTCAATAAATTTAACAACTTCGAATTCTTCCTCTGTTGAAATTCCATGGGGCCTCATGGATATCTGAGTGATATTTCCACATAGGTTTATCAGATTTCCTCTAAATAATCCTATTCCCCCCAATGAAGGAATCATAGAAAGATTTCCTAAGGTTTCCCAAGTTCTTTCTTTCATAATATTCACCTGTGTTTCTCCATCCAGCACACAGTCTATGTCGAAGTCTCAGATTCTTATTTCTATGCACTCTTTTCCTTTGAAGATCTCTGATAATTTGATATTTCGGTGGTCATTCAGGGTTTCTTTCATTTGCAGTAATACAGTCTCTGATTCTTTCTAGGGTTCTTCCATGGTCTTAGTGTCTTGACCTTTCTCAGGGTCTTGTTGGCTCATATTCATTCTTTCAACCTTAGAAATCATTCTAGGGAAATCCAGAACTTCATGGTCCATAGCGTTACAACAAAGACAACTTGGTCTTCTACTAGTACATTCCTTAGCAAGATGTCTTGGTCTTCTGCAATTGTAACAAAGAGTTAATCCTCTCTTTATTTTAAATGATCCCCAAACCTTCTTGTACTGTGCACTAGAATCATAGTAGATAACCTGCAAAAAATTCTTTCTAGGATCCTGCATCCATTTGTTAGTCTAAACATTCTTTCTATGCATAGGCATAACATATCTTTCATTATTTCTATCAGATCTACTCATATCAAACCTCTTTTCTTCTAGTTGTGCCCTAATTTTTAGGCTAGGAATTTTTTTTTCAACTATAGCTAGATCCATAGTCTTGAAACAAAAATTTCCACTAATCTTACTTTCACCAGAGCACAAAGCTTCCAGATCTAAAACTTTTCACTATTCTTACCTCTATCAGAGCACAAATCGTTCAAATCTTACCTCTTTTCTTCAGATAGGACTTCTTTTCTTAGCACATATCTTTACAGATCAAGTATAATACTTTGCACTAGGGAAACAAATCTATGCACAGATCTTTCACAGTGTCAGGTCGGATCTTCGCACAGAGCTTCTTCTTTCTCAGTTCCCAGCAATCACAGTTTCAGGTTAGATCTTCGCACAAATCTTATTCTTTCTCATTTCCCGTCAATCACAGTTTCAGGTCCCGACAATGGAACCATTTGTTGGCACATGGGTAGACCTAGGTTTAAACGCTACAACAACACACCAACAAAACCCTAACTATCGACCCTTTCGACAACACCTACGAAGCAGATGAAGTCTCACCCTAGGTAGAGGCAGGGGTGGTTGTAGGACTCCAGTGTCTACAACCTTAGATGGAACACAGATCTATGATTGTAACACCTTAACAAAACACTTATTTATTATAGTGCATTCGTATTTATATTAGTTCACAGCGTAGCTAAACCCTGATAGCAGATTGACGCAGTATTCATACAGATTCAATAGATCCAAGCACTAAGCATACAAAGAGAGATCTGATCTAGCATTCATTCACATCATTCAGCACTAAGATATCACATCAGATTCATCTATCATCTAACATTGCATTAATCATTTGAATCACATAAACAAAAGAACAACCAAATTCACAAATCATTCACAACACAGTATATACGTGGTTCACCCCCACCCTAGGCTACATCCACCAACTCTTCCTCTTCTTTTTTATCTTTGGTCAATCAGTTACATGCACAGAGCCTCAAGATCAACTTTGCAGAGGACAGGAGATCTGTGCAGTCTTCGCTAGATCCTCCTTCTCCAAGCTAGATTAAAGAACAAAGCCTACACACAGTCTCTTACGGTCACTTGCACTTAGCTTTGCAAGTCTCATAGTATGCACAAAGCCATTACAGTCACCACTTGCACTTAGCAATTAACACTTAGCACTTATCGCACCGGCCTACTAGGTCTACTTATTACATCAGCTAGCTACTTATTTATACATTACAAAATTGGTCCTAAACATGGGTAAGCCCATGGGCCGACATCCCATACCCGTTACATAAGCCCCAAAAACCCAAAAAACCCTAAAAAGGCGCTGAGATCCCACAATCTCTGCTTTGTCTTGCGCTCCACCTTCGACACCCTGTCGAAGTCCCAAAACTAGGTCAAACATGGCCAAGAATCCTCAAAACTTGGTCAAGGGCCAACAGGGCTAATTTTCCATGCTCTTTACCAAAAAATGATTTTCCATTCTAAAAATTATTTGCCCAAATTATATAGGACAAAAATATTTTACCTTAAAAATCACAAAAAAATTATACAAACTCTATAAAATTCTTAGAAATTTGAATATTTTAACAAAACTATCGCCAAATATTTATAGTTGACATATAAAGGACCAATAAGATTCTCCAAGGTTTCTACATTTCAAAATAAATTTCCATCCTTAAAATTATCCCTGGATTCATGTAAAATTCATGAAATGCACCCAACACATATGTTGACATCAACCACTCCATCAATAAGAACTAACTCACCATCAATATCAACCATATCTCTAGGGATTTTGGACTTCTCCAAGATTTGACATCAATCTCCAAGGGTTGACATCAATGACAATCAATTGTCCAAACCAGCTTTCCAATATGTTGCAAGAAGATTTCTAATATAACGTGAAACATGTATGTTAACCAAGGTAAAGTAATAAAGTAGATGATAGAATCATGCTAGAAAACTTTGAAAATCAACATTATGGGAAGGGGTTAGATGTTCAAGAAAAAATAAATTATTCAAAGAGCTCATGGATAATTAAAATTTAGAAATGATCCAAGGGATCAAAAAATGCTCAAAAATCAAAGTGCTAGAAACTGCTCGAAAACATATTCATTGTGTATATTCCATCCTCATGATCCCAACTCAACTTAAACGGGATCAAACAAAGTTCGTATGGCTGAGATATCGTGTTCTATCCACTTTTCCAAACACTTACTGTGCAGTCTGTACAGTCCATACAGGCCACGTGGCAGTTGACTGTATGACCGTACAGGCTGACTGGGAAGCTAAGATGGTAGATGATTTGGCAGCTGAGTTGGTAGGGATGTGGACCAATCCTAGTCTAACATGTGGCATGCTTTGTGGTGAATGAAAGGGTGCCATGTGGCCTAGCAAGGGGCCACCACGTGGCACCTCATTGTTTCTTTGATGGTGTAAAATTTTATGGGCTCCGTGGGGGTCGAACCCATGACCTATGGGTGTGGGAAATACCTTTCATAGGTAATTCCACTAGCCTGCCTAACGATGTTTCTTAACCCTATAGTCTGAAACATTTATTTGAACTAGAGTAGAGGTTTGGTTCAGGTGAAAAAGGGTCGGGGCTTAGCCCTAGCCCGTGGTCACTACACTAAAACTCATCATATGACCTTTGGCATGGACTAACCAATGGTCAGTTAGACGGGTGCAGATTGTCAGCCCAAAACATGGCCACATGGCCCATATGGTCGACACCTCCGGCGCTTATCCCACTAACGGTGTGACATTTTGCCCAATTTTTTGGAATGACACGTGGTGTTGGGTTTTGGCATGGGAAACACACTAAGCTAGGTTTAGTTAGACAGAGGCACATTTGGGTGAGCAGGTCTAGCAAGTTATTGGGAAAAACTTCAACGGAGTGTAATTTTCTCAATTTTTGGCCAAACGAGGTGTAGGAAGAGCCCAACTAGGGTTTTTTGGAAATTCTGGAGCCATTGAAGCCATATATTTTTCATTCTAAGCATTGTAAAGAACTAATTTTGACACTTTGAGCATATAATGAAAATGATCCATTAGAATCCGGACCAGGATATGTAGCGCAAGAGAGGGGTGAACTCCTTTGTCATTTTGTTGTGTTATGTGCTTACTTTTGATGGTTGTTTATGTCTGTTTATGACTGTTTATGTTGTTCATGTTAAGTAAAAAATCATTAAGTTTATGTTCTTGCAAACTTGATCTAATTTCCTAAGTCACATAAATATTTCACTTGCAAATTTGGATACACAAACCTTTTTCATTTTTAGATCAAGAAATTAAGAAAAATATAATTAAATAAAGAAAAAAAAACAACTTTGAATCGAACTAACGATGTGCACGATAATATTAAAAGTGAATAAATAAATAACAATTATT
The DNA here is from genome assembly GCA_010110895.2 of Picea sitchensis. Classification (NCBI taxonomy): domain Eukaryota; kingdom Viridiplantae; phylum Streptophyta; class Pinopsida; order Pinales; family Pinaceae; genus Picea; species Picea sitchensis. The sequence goes on from SNQJ01S0036679.1 coordinate 28,953, forward strand.
AAATTCATGAGAAATATTTATATAAGGGGATTGATTGGGGAGAATCCTAACTGATTGTGTAAATAGATAAATTAGTGGTAGCACTAGAGTTAATACAAGTTCATTAATTAGTTAAATATACTAAATTATCTCTTGAATATTAATGGAGGATATCTAGGGGAAGCCTAGGAGTGAATTTAGGGAAAACAAAGGTGGGTGGAGGAAATTGATTTTAATTAACAATAAAAAGGGGTAATTTCAGGTGCAACCTTGCATGAGTTTGACATGTGGATGGGTGAATATTACACTTAAGTTATTTCCTAAATCAACTAATATTGTATGAGGTACTATGTTTCAAAATGGAATTGATATATAGATTAAAGAGAGGAGAAGGAAAGAGTGGATTTTATCCTATCGCTGGATGACCATTGTAATGAATGAAGACCTTTGAACGTTTCTATAATGGCTTGGATAGTTAAGTGTGTTAAGAGGTGGAATCCTCTCACTTGTGAGTGGGCACTTCACAACTATTTTTTCGGTTGTATTTGTATAGATGTTGGCAACCCCACATGTTTGATATTTAACATGAATAAATTGCATTTTTCTGTAGCCGCCACCACCTTAATCTTGTGAACATTTTTGAAATTTTTTGAGATGATTATTGGATTAGCATGTATCTTCATTAAATTTTATTGTTTCTCTTTTGTTTTATTTTATATTTGATTCATGACTGAAAGCATGAATCAAACATAAAATTTATCTTGGTGTTATAATTTCTATGCCTTAGAATGCACCCTTTTAAAAGGTCACCATACTTATATAAAATCCAAATCTAATGTTTGAATGACCTATTTTCGATGTTTTGAGTTTTAATTTGGTTTGACCGTTTGTGTTCGATTTATGAATAGTCATTGATATAGTTGATAAACCTCTTGTGAATTCAATAGTTGTACCAATAGCCATTCAAATCAATGCACACCTGCATACTCGTGTCCTTACCTCACCTCATTGGCTTCACATATTAATGATCCATTCATTATAGGCATAGGGTTTTCGGTACTCTGTATGTTTGGCTCTCATTACAAGGAATGGTAAGGCATTACGATCAAACCCTTGGTGTTTAATCCCACTATCTGTGCTATGATAACACATAGGCTTTGTTATGGTCGTTTTCCCACTATCCATTTGGATTTGTTCCCATTTCTCCTACCATTCAAACATAAAATTGTCCTGAGTTATCCCTATTACATTCTGGTTGCATTTGTCATGGATCCTTTATTTCGATTGGAGCTGAATGGGTGTCAGGATTTACTCTCTCACGACGATGTGATTGAGGACTTAAAAATCCAAGGCTGGGATATTTTCCTTAATACATTTGAAGGCTATAACCTTAAGGTGGCACAATATTTCGTGCAGACCTTCGATGTTTGAAGATAATAAATTGGGGACACACAGTTAGAGTTAACCGAGAGGTTTGTAAATGAAGCAATAAGGCTTCCATCGACATGTGAGAAATGGTTCAAAAACGCATGAATTGAAGGAGTACCGTGGAACCTATTTATGACATCCCAAAAAATCAACTGTTGTGAAAAAGGTATTCCCATATCCCTGGTTAAACCTAGGTGGCATAGCTTGTTTATGATACTCAAACAATTCGTGACTTGATGTACGGTCTCTCCAAACAGAGCCTTAAAAACATAAATTTAAATATATAGAAATGTTATCCTAAATTCTTTACAATTTATTATTCAACATATAACCATTCATTATTCAACATATAACCATTCATTATTCAACATATAACCCCGTTCAACAGAATTAAAATTTATGAGCAGCATGATAATAAACCACATATTCAACATAGTTGTTATGAATAATATATAAATAATAAACATGAACAACATAACAACAATGAACACAACATAATAATGAAAATACCTCAAACTGATGTTGTTCTCCAACTCTATCCCCAAGCTAAAGCTCTACCCAAAACTGACTAACCTCCCAGCTAGCTAGGAACAACCTATTTGGCTCCCTAGCTCCAGGATTCCTTACGGTCTCCTGGCCCCCGAGCCCAAAATTCCCAGCAACAGGTGCCCCCTATGAAATTCCTCAAGCAAGCTTCCAGTAAATCTAGAAATACAGATCCAGTCCAAAAACTCCCTCTGTTCACCTTCTCCTTTTCTCATATGAAAATCTTACCCAAAAACCAAAAAAGACCCCTTCTCGAGTGTTCTCCCCCTTTCCTTATCCTCCCTTCCCCATTATTCACCGCCTTATCGCCCCCATTAAGTCTCAACCACCTTATCCCTCCATTAAGTCTCAACCACCTCATCCCCTTTTTCATTAATGGGTCCATCTACCAATACACTAAGTCTCAAAAATGAAAATTATTAATTTATTAAACCAATATTCATTAAACAAATATTTAATCATGATAATTAATTAATTAAACTAATATACATTCAAAAAATATTTAATCAGGACAATTAATTAATTAATTAATTAAACTAATATACATTAAACAAATATTTAATTATGACAATTAATTAATTAATTAGGGTTGTTACATACACCCACCCTTTAGGAAACTTCATCCCAAAGTTAAAGTATTTATAATACAAGGGAAATGACACATGGTTCACACATTCATATCCAATAAACAACATTATTAGTAAGTAATCCAAAGAAAACTCATACATACTAGTGTATATGTGCAAGAAATGCATGTGTAGCTAGCACATTCAAGTCTCGTGCATGTACTAATAACAATAACTATCACCTCTATAGTAATTTCTGTATGTATCGAATCCAATCAACAAGACTATTCATTTTATAAAAGATAATAGACCAGTCAAATGTTTATAGAATCCATTAATTACAATAATCTAGCTTAACAATGTTTATTTAGACAATGGTAGTTTAGTTAAGTAATTATGAATATACATATATACACATTTCTTTTCAGAGGGAAAAACAATAAATTCCACCATAAGACAATTCTCCATACACTCTCAACTATTTCTATTCATATTTCCTCCCTAACTTACTTCCATATTCCATTCCTATCCTTCCTTTGCTGGACTATCTTGGAGCGTCAACTATATTGAGCTAACTCCAAATAGAACCTGTAAGCAGAAGTGTCACTATCTTGACCAAGCTTCCCTAGCAGGCAACTGACAGTCATCATCACACGTGTAGGGGATCGTGAGCTAACACCATCCTCCCATGAATCTACGTTTCAGAGGATACACGGTGGGAAATGCCTTCACCCATCCTAATAGGACTAGGGTCCACACCCTACAATTGAATATACAATAGCACCATGTTGCTGGGAATTTTGTCATTGTTTATTCATTTTTAGGCAGTCTCACCACCTGAAATCCTGCACTGGTCCACATATCATAACAACACATTAAAACAAATATAATTTCACATAAAAAGATTCATACCATATTGTTTCTCAGTTGGTGGTCATGATATCCACTTTCATTACCATTATCTCTTGGCTATTTCATTAGCCCAATGACCTGCAAATTACTCTATAACACAAACACATACATATCTATGCATTATCATCATGTAATTTTATACAACCATAATCTCAATTCGGTATCGACGTACCAACAACTTTAATATCAAATTTTTCGAGTTAGAAATAGATCTCATAATATCCCCATAATTCAATTAATGTTACCCATTCATAAAATTTTCATTTTCATAATAGATTGCATCATATCCATCATCATTCAAGTGACATTTAAAAATTTATAGAATTTACATTCACATAATAGGTCGCATCATATCCATCATCATTCAAATAACATTTAAACATTCATACAATTTACATTCACATAGTGGGTCGCGTCATATCCATCATCATTCAAATAAAATTTAAACATTCATAAAATTTACATTCAATTAGTAGGTCACATCATATCCATCATCATTCAAGTAATGTTTAAGCATTCATAAAGTTTCATATGTCTTAAAAGTTCAAGTGTATCATTAATAGTTTCATGGTGAATAGAAAATAGAGGTGATTAGGCCTAAGGTAATCCTAGATGCCTAAGTCAAAAGGTGGTGTTACATACACCCAACCTTCGAAAAACATATTCTTGAGGTGGTCAAAAACGTGAGGGATAATCTCATCGTAGTGTCTCGGCATCCTCCCAAATAGCATATCCTGGACTAAACTTGTCCCACTGGACCTTAACTTGGTCTACTAGACGACTCTTGAGTTGTCGGACTCTATGGTCTAATATGCATAGTGGTTCTACTCTGAGGGTTCCTACGTCCGATACCTGCAATTCCTTCCAATTTATCTTATGTGATTAATCAGCAACATAATGACAGAGAACATATACATGAAAAACATTATGAGTTTTATGCAAGTGGGGTGGCAGTATGAGACGATAGGCAATGAGTCCAATTTTCTCTTGGATTTTGAATGGTCCTATAAATCGAGGTGACAACTTTGTCCCCTTCTTGAACCGAATGGTACTCTTATTAGTCTTGATACGAATGAAAACCTGATCTCCCACTTTATAACTTCGGTTAGTTCTGTGTGCATCAACATAACTTTTCTGTCTATCATGTGCTTCCTTTAGTATCTACCTAATCTGAATCAACTATTCCTCCATCTCTTGAATCAATTCAGGCCCAACTGTCATGCGATCTTCTAACCTCTCCCAACTTAACAGTGTTCTGCATGGCCTTCCATATAGAGCTTCATAGGTGGCATTCTGATGGAGCTATGAAAATTTTTATTGTAAGTGAACTCTACCAAAGGTAGGTACTTCTCCCAATGGGTTTGATTATCCATAACATACATCCTAAGCATGTCTTCCATGAATTGATTTACTCTCTCAATTTTCCCATCTTTTTTCGGATGATAAGTTCTGCTTAAGTTCAACTACATCCCCAATGTTGACTGCAAACTCATCCAAAACCTCAAAGTGAATCTACAGTCCCTATATGAAATGATCTTCTTGGGTATCTTGTGCAAATAGATGACCTCACTTACAAACATGTGTGCCACATCAGTGACATCATAAGTGTCTCTAACTAGAATAAAATGAGAACTCTTGGTTAACTTATCAACTATCACAAGAATGACATTGTGTCTATGAGATGTGAGCGACAAACCCACAAAAAAATCCATATAAATGACTTCCCAGTTGGACATAGGAACATCATGTGGTTGTAGGAGTCCTACTCGGTGATGGTGGTTGGCTTTCACTTGTTGACACTCTAGGCACTTGGAGACGAAATGGACTACATCATGCTTTATTCCTACCCATAAGAAGAGATTCCTCATGTCTACATACATTTTCTTCACACCTGGATGCACATAATAAAGTGCTCTATGGGCTTCCTTTAGTATGATACTTCAAATATCCCCACCTTCGGATATGTACATCCTTCCTCGATATCTTAATAATCCATCTTATTCTAGGATATATCCATCATACTTTGGATCCAATTGCCTCCCACTCTATAGGTTTGAAGTAACCCTTAAATACCAACTGTCTCCACAGAGTTGCATCATCACACGTTCGCTCAGATTGACTTTTAAGGGTACCAAGGAGAAGAGACATGGTCTCCTACTAAAGTCATCTACGACCACATTTTCTTTTCTCTTGATGTACGAAATACCAAAATCATACTCACTCATAAACTCACTCCATCGCCTCTTCCTGACATTAAGATCCCTTTGCATGAAGAGATGTTTTAAATTTTCATGGTCTGTTTTGAGCTCAAAGTTTCACCCTACTAGATAGTGCCTCCAAAGTTTCATAGCTAGCATTACAATTGCCAGCTCTAAATCATGAGTAGCGTAAAGATCCTCATGTTTCTTCAACTTTCTTGACGCATAAGATATCACTCATCCATCCTACATTAGAAAGGCCCCCAACCCTTGCTTCAAGGCATCCATGTATACTGTGAAGTCCTTTTCCATATCCGACACTCGTAGAATTGGCACACTAGTTAGTAAATGCACTATCACATTCGTCTATCCATTCATACCTGACCCCCTTGTGTTGCAAAGTGGTGATGGGTTTCTCTATTTTATAGAACCCTTCCACAAATCTCCGATAATAACCTGCTAACCCCATGAAGCTTCTTACCTCATTAGCATTTTTCAGCACTGGCCATAACATAATGGCCTTTACCTTTTCTGGGTCCACAGATATTCCTTCGTCGGAAATAATATGACCTAAATAGTGAATTTCTTGTTGGAATAAGGAACACTTTGAAAAATTCCCATACAATTTGTTCTCTCTAAGGTAGGAAAACACCACTCGCAAGTGTTCCTTATGCTCTCTTTCATTCTTGGAATAGATGAGGATGTCATCTAGAAAGACCTGTACAAAATGGTTTAAGTACTTCCAGAATACACCGTTCATGAGGCTCATGAATATTGTTGACGCATTGGTCAATCTGAAAGGTACTACAACGAACTTGTAATGCCCAAACTGAGTTCGAAAGGCATTTTTAGGAATATCACCTTCCTTAATACTTAACTGGTGATACCCTGATCACAAATCAATTTTTGAGAATACCACTGCTCCTTTCATCTGTTCAAAGAGATCATCTATTTGTGGCATTGGGTACCTATTTTTCACGGTAGCACGGTTCAATTCCTTGTAATCTATACACATTCATAAGGAACCATCCTTCTTCTTCACAAAAATTACTGGTGCACCCCAAGGTGAGACACTAGGCCTTATTAGCCCTAAGTCGAGTAGTTTTTTCAACTACATATACAACTCACAAAGTTTTGGTGCTGTCATCCTATACGGAGTCTTGGAAATTGGTTCTACACCAGGATTTAGCTCAATAGTAAAATCAAGCTCCCTCTCAGGAGGTAACCCTAACAACTCATTCGAAAAAAATCCTTAAATTATGACAATACATGGTACTGATCCAAGGAGGGCCCTTTCCTTTCATTCACTGCTTCCACTACATAAAGTCGACACCCTTGCCTCATGCATTGCTTAACCTTCATAGTTGAGATAAAGAATAGAGACACCTTTGTCCATACACCATGGATCTCTACTGGCCTTCCTTCATCATTAACACAAAGCACCCTTTTTGTGAAACAATATACCATATCTTGATGGGCTTCTAACCAATCCATTCCAATGATTAGGTCATATGTCCCAAGAGCAATGACGTATACCTTCATACTGGTAGTACACACTCCTAGGTCTACTATACAATTATCAACGCTAAGTCCTACCCCTTGTATTTCCCCTGAAGCCATCTTGACTTGTTTAAAGTCATCGTACCCATAGGCTGCCAACCCACTCTTTTCTAATGAAAATGGTGAAATGAAACTATCTGTAGCAACCAAATCAAATAAAATTTTAGCATTGATATGATTTAGCGTACCCGATGACTCCACCACCATGGATTGATGTTCTGCATCACGATTATTAACTGTTGCATAAATTTGGTTGATGCCACTTTATCTTCCCATCGGGGCCTTTCCTTCTCTATGCACAAATCCTTCTTACAACTCTAGGTAGTCACACTGGCAATGGAGTCCTCCACATCCCCAACATGTAACATGTAGTCACTCTCTGGAATGATTTCCTTCCCCTGGAACCCCTACCCCTACTAGCTTCTCCCTGAGAAGGTTGTGGACCTGCCTCTGTCATTGGTGATGAATGGGATGCTGCACTCGCTACCATTGAAATACTTGTGGACACTATCCTTGGCATGACTCTATTACCATAAGGAGGTGTCCTAGAGCTCCCTCCCCTTGGGAAGGTCCTAGGGGCCTTCCCCATGAATCTAGGATGATATGGAAAGGCCGATTGCATACCTCCATTTAAGCTCATATGTTCCTCAGCATAACGTAAATTTTCCACTGCTTCTGCTACTGAAGACGGTTTCCACATCCATACCATGGCCCTTATCTTAGGGTTTAACCCATAGACAAGGCATTCTTCCTGTCGTTGATCATTATCCATGTATGAAACATATTTTACCAATTCCATGAACCTGATCTCGTACTCTTCCACGCTCCTGTTTCCCTGTACTAGAGCATGAAATGCTCCCACCTGTTGTTCCTCATAGTAAGCTGGTAGATATTTCCTTTGGAACCTTTCCTCAAAGAGTTCCCAAGAGACGGTGTCTGGGGTAAGGTGCAACTGCCTCTCCAGGTTGCCCCACCAATTCAAGGCACTGTCCCTTAACTGAAAGATTGTTATTTTCCCTTTTGATGTGGAATCATAGTCTCTTAAGGTGAAACATTGTGTCATTCCTTCCAACCATGCCTCTACACATTCACTAGCACGACCTTAGGCAAACTATGGAAGATTGATCTTCTTCATTTTTCTAGTGATGTCCTCGGGTGGAGGCCCTCCCCCTGAATCCCTTGATGATTTAGGATTACCCATTCCAGATGATGGGGGCTCCACTTCAATCCCTGCTGGCTGACGCCCCTTTAAAGTCTCATTTATGTCCTCCAAAGAGAACAAAATGAGAGCTAATTCAGGCGATGGTGGTGGTGGCGTTGGCGGTCCCTGTGACGATGCCCCTCTGCCTCGATTTCCTAGAGTCCTAGCCATCCTGTATGATTGAATTTGCATCAATAAAAAGTTTTTCAGGGAGAGTCTAAGGAAATTCACAATTGCACAACTTAAACTTGAAAACATAGGGTTAAGTGTAAGTTTTTTTTTACTTGTCTGTAAACAAACGTTACTCTCTTTATGGGAAGTGGCTAGGTCAAGTTTAAAGCATCTAAGCTCGATGTCTTCGCCTAAGAAAAATACTGACTCCCTCCCCTGGTAGCTACGCTAGCACTGTACCACACTCGCCAATTCCTCTAGATTACCTTCCTAGTGCGCATGAATCCCCCCCCCGCTTATCCTGGTCTAAGTCCTTAAACTTTTCATTGAAAACTAATTAATTAGTCACTTTAATTAATTTTAAATTTAAACATGAATTTAAAACATAAATTTAAATATAATTTAAAACATGAATTTTAATATAATTTAAACATAAATTTAAAACATTAAATTACTAATGATTAATTAGTAATTCCATTCCATGATTAATTACTTTTAATTACTCACCTTAATTAGTTTAATTACATGAATTTTCTTGTTTTATTATAAATAATTAAATTTTTAACTAATTTTAAAAAATAATTATTAAACTAATTTA
>SNQJ01S0036679.1:43256-62636 GCA_010110895.2 Picea sitchensis
GGCTGGGAGGTACCGGTGGGTTCTTGCGGTCGGCAAGCAGGAGCTGGAGCGGCGGGAGCACAAGAAAAATTGCTGCAAGCGTTAAGGATTCAGGTATGTAAATCTCGGCAAGTAGGAGCTGGAGCGACGGGAGCACAAGAAACATTGCTGCAAGCGTTAAGGATTCAGGTATGTAAATCTCTGGGCTTGCTATCTTGCTATGCATATTTATAAATTGTAGTTAATGGCTTTCGTGCAACTTGTAGTTTTAGTGGATATGGTGTGAATCGTGTCTAAATCTGTAGTCTTGATGGTTAGTGGTGTAAACTGGTAGCTTCTACGTTGGCTTGTTGTATTTCTGCGTTGTCTTCCTGCATCGTGTAAAAAAATTTTACCTCTGCGCTGGTGGTTGTGGTATCTTCGCTCTTAGATCCTTATTGTGTAGTATCAGTGATATCCTTCAAAAAAAAAATGATTAGCAAACCCTGAAATTTACCGTATTTGATAAGCGAACTGTTACCTTGATCGATAGCTGTTGCAATGACGAGTTACAGTTGGAGTTTGGCTGCGATTTCGGTTTTAATTGATAATTATAGGTTTTATGTTTCAATGGCATATCCTTACCGTATGTGTCAAATGGGTGAACCCGGATTCTTAGTTAAATGGCAGATTGTGTTTTGGGATGCAGTGGTGAATTGTTTGCTGGCATGGCAGTTGTTATATTTAAATGACCATATCAGTTGATTTTCCATCGGCGCCTGCTTACATTGTAACTTGTTAAACAAATCTGAAATTCCTAATCATAGACGAGTTGGTAGTTGGTGTGCTTTGGCGATTGCCTCCCTGGGATGGAAATGATTCTTGTTTTAAATAAATAGTGGTAGGTTAGCCACCAGCAGCGAATTCGTATTTGCAAGAGGTGAATCATTCCTCTGGTGCGTCGGTCCTTATGCTCATTCCATTTTTAGCAGCGACTGATTTTAAACCTGTAACCTTAAGCTTAACCTTGACCCTGCCCTAGCACTGTACTGATGGCTATTTCCACTTCGGAATCCAGTGGACCAGCCGCATTCTCTAAATTTGAACCCCATCGTTTAGTCTGAGAACATCGGACAGCTACAGCGAGTCACGCTCCTGGTTGCTTCTGGACACCTTCTGGTGCGTACGCACGGTGAAACCCCCTTCCTTTTTCCTGTTCGGCAATGTGAAATCCGTCTGGAGAGTGCCTGCGATCCCTCCTTCCGTTAATGGTAGCCAGGGGGTTCCTTGGAGCATTGGGCACGGTGTAGTCCTTTAGCCGAGGCTTGCATCTGATTGGCCATTTTAGGGTGCTGAGCCACGTCCTTTTTACTGTAGACATTAACTAAGGCTGTCGACTTTGAAATTGATGAGCGTGCCTGACCTCTGACAGAACCGTCTTTCTATATCCCCTGCAATTTCGTTTTTGCTGTATAATTTAATTTGGTCCAGATATTTCCCACCTTTATTTTGTTACCTGGCAGAGAATGGCTACGTGGCTGAGCGTGCCTGACCTCTGATACCCTACTGTTGTTTTAAAGTTTAGGTGGGATACTCACTGGGATAAACGGACATAACTTACGGCCGTAATGCATGCACTAATTCTTAGTATCTGATTTTGAACGTAGAAGGCCACCAGCGTTACACCTCAGATTTATTTAAACCTAATGATGGAAATTCTGTATTGCTTATTTCATGGATAGAGTGTTGCCGTCAACATTTAGGTTATTAAGGTTGTTATTTTAAATTATGGATTTCTTGTTGGTATAATGCATGGTAGAATAGGTTGTCTCCTTTATAATATGGAACTGTTATTTTTAATTTGCGATATTTACGAGGGTGTTGAACATAACTGTTAATAATGGTTAATTACAAGGATTACACTTGTTTCATGGCAATGTAACATTTGTTAAATCGATATGCTAATGTAATAGCTGTCGTATTAATATTTTCTCAGTTGGCAATGGACATACTCGTCTAACGACAATCTTATTAATTGTTTAATTCGCAAGGTTAATGATGAAGTCGAGTCGAAGGGTTAGTATTGGTTTAAATTGCAATGATTACTAATTTAGACTTGGATTTAACGTTTATTTCGAAGACTACGTAGGACATGAGTTATAAGTTTGGTTGATGCTAAATTCCAAACACCTTCAAAATTCAATTAATATGCACGTATCATGTCTAAAGGTAGATAAAGAGTAATTGGGATAGTATGTTGTAATTAATATTATTTTAATTAAAATTATCTGTTATTTTTAATGTATGATTTTAAATTGTTCTTTCTAAAAAGATTTGTTTAATAGATTTAAGAAAACATACTTTTCATTTAAATAAATGAGTATTCAAATATCCGTATATATCATGTATGAATGGACAATTAAATAGTCAAGTAATCTGTGGTATCATATATAATGAGGTGAAAGGGTAATTGGTACTGTGTATTTTAACTTATGATTTTAAATGGTGCTTTATTTAATAAAAAGTATTTTTATTAGACTAAGAAATAAATATTTCTCACATAAAATAAGTGGGTATTCAAGTAATGGTTTTTAGGGTAGCTTAGTCTAATGGAAGGAAGAAGTTGAATAATTGTCATTCCCATTGATTTGGATAATGAGATTATTATTAATAATGTTTGGTTGTTGATCATTATTGCAGTGGTTTAGGGTAATGACAGGGCAGCTTGTCTATTTTATCGCACGCTCTTACTAAATAAAATGTAGCATGTTTATTCTCATGATGTAAGGAGCAATGTTACTTAATGCCATTTCACTGTTGCTTACTGCAAGGTTCTTATTCATCTAAATTGTAGTGTTAGCGATAATATTGTTTTAAGTTGTAATGTCAGAGATGATGGATGAATCGCCATGGTAATATTTGTTTAATTGAAGTGCTCATGATGATGTTATTTGCAAAGTTATTTTAGTTAAAATGAGTGTTAATGTTAAGATCTGAATTGCATTGCAATTAATGTTAGGTTATTCTATGTATGGTAATAAATTGGTAGGACCAGAAAGATAACATGAGGATGTAATGTTTGAGGATTTACCCTTATGGTATCGGAATCATTGCTCAACTATGGCGTTTAACAGAAAAATGCCATGCGCTTGTGCCTATTGCTTGTCCCGGATCTAGTGCCTAATGACCTTATAACTAATTAACGGGGGTTGAGAATTTTGGGTTTTTACCTTAGGACAAGGTCACCATAGATTAATATTAAGTAATGGAGCATTGATCCTGTTTGATGTCTTCGGGTCTCAATAAGAGCGGGTCGTTATTAGAGTCCTCCTGACTTGCGTCTCCCGTAGAGGTCATGTTTGTCCCTGATTTTGTAGTACTTGGTGGTATGGTATTGCGTAGTATGTTCGTGTCGGGCGGGTTATAGACACCTCTAGTAGCTTAGAATTTATGTTTGTGTGTAAATCCGGTGGAAGGAATCCAGTGCCGTATCAAGAGTCTCGGGCTGTTTAAAGGCACAGTTCCACTCTTGCGACATGATCTGAGACGTATCAGTAGTCTCGGGTTGTTTAAAGTCACAGTTCCACTACTGCGACTCTACTATTGGATTCTTTCATTTCTGTGACAGTACTGTGCCTAACCTCTGGTGTCTCTTTCTGCTTACCGCTACTAGTTGCCCGCCTCATGTCCAGGGGCGTTGTTTCTTGTTGTCAATATGATATGTCGGGTCGTCTTGATTGTGTTCGTCTTACTTGCGTCCTGTTGGTTCGGGTGTAGACGTAGAGTCGAGGGGGTTGTTTCTCTACATGCACGCACACACGGTTAAAACCAAAAAAAAAAAAAAAAAATTGCACCTATTGTCAGAGTAGTTGTCCTTAACATAGGAGGGTTGTTACATTACACCTGTGAAAGGAGATACAGATTGGTCTTCCTCTACCACATCCTCTTACTCATGCATTTCATTGGTTTTGAATTAAACATGCCATTTTATTTGTTGAGAAGACTCTATAAAATGTCCAAAACATATAAGAGATAGAGTGTTGATTCAAGTTTGTTCCATCATAGATTGATTAAGTTTCTACTGATTCATCACTTGTCGACCGTGGGTGACTATTGGGATAGTTTTCTGATAAGGAATGGTTTTGCCCAAACTGTTCCTATAGTAAACCCTAACTTAGACCAGCCATTGATTGAAAACCGGTTTGGTATTTCAATCAATGGACCAGACTCTCTTAATAGAAACCCTCTATACGCAACAATGCCAAGTAAACCTTCATCTGCAAAATTTCATGAGCAAGAGATTGTCGAATTAGGGGTAATTGACCCTCTTATGCATAAGATTAATGCTAGCCCAAATGTTATTTTGAAGCCAGGTGTCGAGAAACCTTGTAAAGAAATAGAGAAGAAGTACACAGACTTAGGGTTCAAGAACAAAAGGGAAGGTCATCTAATTTCAAGGAAATTAGGAAATCAAAATGACGTTCATCTGAGATCGATCGATACAATCGAGGTCGATGAGGTCTCAGATCCTGAAATATAAGATTTTCTAGTTTTGGAAGATCCGAATTGTGAAGGTTACAGGAAGAAATTTGTTCCTACTGAACCTTATGACTTTGTGACAAATTTACCACTGTGCCTCAAAGGTAAGGAGGGGTTCTCTTGCATAAGGAATGATCAAAAGAAAATAGCAGGTAAGGTGGATACACACATGTTTGACTGTGCACTCCATAGACATGCCTTTCCTCCTGTATAGTATGATGTTTGTTTCCATTGGATCGAGCGGTATTACACTTACGTACCCATTCTTCATGCCTGAATTAAAATGATTACTTCTCAGAATGAATCATTGAGGCAAGAAAATATCGACCTAAAGGAACAGAAAGAGAAGAAGGATAAACACATCAAGAGGTCAGGAAACATAGAAACAAAAAATGCAACCAGTGTGAAGGAGATAATTAATTCTAAACTACCCGACCAATCTTTAGTCAATTTTTAAAATGGTAAAACACTTTTCCTCTTATTGTATTCTTGTCATATATTTTGAAAGAAGTCAATTTAAAATATATTTTATTGCTAAATTAAGACTGGCTACAGAATCTTGGATTCTATAGCCAAGTCTCTTTGTAAATAAAAATTAGAAATTGGTTGTGAGTAATTTTCTAATTTATTTAATTTGTTTTGTCTTTTCGGGAAGTAGGAAATTTTGTTACTGATCATCTGGAGGAAATTCATTCGATTATGCATATGAATGATTAGTAGTCTCTTTTTCTGTTTGTCTTGTAAAAAAAAACTTTGATCTATCTTGGATACAAATCAACTCTATTAGAAGTGGTTTCTAAATCCACTATTTTTGAAATATTTTTTATTTTATGAGATCCTATCGTATCCCGTGAGATAGGAGGATGTGATCTCAGGTTACTTTAAATATCCTTCATTTTGTAAGTGAAAGACAACTTGGCTGGAATAGATTATAGGCATGTGACTTTCAAAACTATATGGACAACTGATCCACATTTGGCTTTAGACCAGTGTGTAAATTGTTCCATCTATGTTTTGCCTTTTTATTATGAAATATTGATATGTTACGTAGCTTTTTCCTCTTTAGCATATGATATTCAATTTCATCAAATGCTTTAAAATCTTGTCTATAAATTGTTGTTCCATATTTTATGACTATGATTGTTATATCAATTTGAATATCATGATTTATGCCTGATGTGTAATTGATGGATTATATGAATGCTTCACATAAATATATTTCTCATTGTAATCATTCATAATTATAAGATCATTGGATCATACATGTCTTTTATTCTATTCTTACATCCTAGGTGTCAATAGACACCTTGAATTTATTCAAGAGACATTAGTACGTGTCTGCTGTAGATTTCTTTCACAGGTGAGACAGCTGGAGTTTTGGATCATATAGAGGCATAGACACATTAAGAAAGTAGTAACGGGTTAGATTTATTTTCTTCTAATTTTCATCATTTTATTTATTAGCGAAACATGACAGTTTTGGATTGCCTTTGACCATCACTCTATCCTTGTTTCAATTCATGTTTTATTTATGATTCTTAGATATGTGATTACAAAACAGAAAATACAAAAATATGTTCTCTCTTTATCTACTTTTGAGAACGATTACAAAACATTGATTTTGCAAGGCTTTCACTAAAACTTGCAACCTGTAATTATTCTATTCATAATAACTTGTTCGTATTTACCTTTATGTTTAATACATTTGAAAATAATTAGATTAAAGTATATATATTATTATTAGTTTTAGCATTAGTCAGTTTATTTCTTTTTCTTGTTTTAGAACCCTAGTTGGCTAACAGAGCCATTAAAATCATCAAAATAGGTTACACAAAATGGATGGGGTTCTTTAGACAACCCCGATCCAGATTTATTCTTGCAATTGACGGCAGGTCAAATTTGCCTGTCAAAAAATGGTGCTAGAAGGAGGGATTGAATTCAATTGATGGAATGTGGACGTCGCAAGACTCCTCCCCCACACACTCGCTCCCCTATCATAACACGTAGTCGCTTAGACAACAACATTACACTTGAAACAACAACTACCTCAAACGATAACCCTGAGATTTCTGTTGAACCAGTGACACCAATTCCTCAAGGGGCCAACGTCCAAGAAATTGTTCATCGGTCACTCATAAGGACACATAGTGTCTTAGCCCATATCAAACAACTTGGTAGGCCTCTTAATCAACCCCTTGAATTATGGGATATCCGAGAATAATTGGAAGGCACTAGTCTACTCCATAACCCGTTAGGTGAACATACTACAAATCCTACCGAAACGTCTATCCTTGGAACCAAGGGATCCGATATTACACCTTCCCCACCTGGTTCATATCCATCCTCTTCAAGAGGAGATTCATATGACAAAGGCAGTTCCCTATCTGAATCATCTCAGCCTTTGACACCACCAACACCCATGGAAAACCAAAAAAATCATGCCAGACCTTGGCTCGATTAAGATGCCATGGATGTAGCTGGACCACAACAACCATTACTGAAACACCCAGAGAAATTGTTTCCTAAATTTGATCCAGATTCTAAAAAATATGCCGAGGATCACATAATTTTTTTTTTGTTCCCCATTAGACTCTAAAATGTAGAGAATGAAGATGTAGTATGCAAACTCTTTCCTTATACTTTTGAGGGTGATGCCTCCACATGGTATTTTTCCCAACAGCCCCAAACCATTGTCTCTTGGGACAAATTTGAAACCTATTTCTTAGAGAAGTTTGGAGATGATAAATGTCCTGAAGTCTTGGTTATGGAGCTCTCAAGTCTAAAAATGAATCCTAAGGAAAAAGTAAAATATTTTAACCAAAGATTTCTTACCTTAAAGAGTAAAATCCCTACAGATTCAATGCCTCCATAAAGTCTATTTGTCGCATATTATGCTAAAGACCTGCACAATAATATCACCATATGGGTCAAAAGGTCTAAAAAGAACACTTTGTTAGGAGTCTTTAAAGAAGCAAGACAAATTGAAAAGGATATATTAAGCTTGAAAGACAATCTCAATAGTGAAACTGAAACAACTTAATCATCTAAAAAGAAAATAGAAATTCTCACTAGGCCTCCTCAAATTAAAAATCAACCAGAAACTTTAGACTTGGAAAGCTTGCAAAAAGATTTCCAAAAATTATCCAATTGGGTTGTGGACTTGAAGAGATCAGCCAAGGAGGCATCCTCAAGCAAAGGAAATTTTAAACCTCCTTTCAGAAAACCTTTTCCTCCCAACCGACCGAACCCGACCACTGAAGGTCTAAATTTCAAAAGCTTGCAATACACTTTTCAAACCATATTAGAAGTAGATGATAATATTGTTTCTATCCCTCCTAAAAGTTCTGAAGACATAGTTGAGGAAGAAATGTCAGAAGAGGAGGAATCATCTCCCAAAATTTTCGGTCACTTCTCGGACAACATTTTTCAAGCAAATTTTGAAACTGTCCACCCCTACAACACAATAAGAAAAACACAAAACACACTTTCTTCTGAAGTGAGTAACGATGTGTTTCCAAAATAGTTGAAGAAAGATGAAATTAAACAAAGTTTATCAACCCCTATTTTAGAATACGATTTAATTGAAGATCTGAAAAAACTAAGGGCTAATATTTTTGTTTTTGAGTTGTTGAAATTTGCCCTTATTTTGCAAAAAATATTGCAGAGTATCGTTGAAAACAGTAAAAACAACGATCCTAGCAACAAGAAAGTTGTAGAAATTGGTTCAAAAATAGCTAGAAAGATCTCAACTAAAAAGACATCTCAATCTCCAGATAAAAGGGATTTAGCTGAAAAAACTATAGCAAATGTAGATAAAACCTTTTTAGGGACAACAGTTAAAAATCCACAGAATTTTGTTGTTAACACTTGGAAAAATGTCCCGCCTTTTTTCTTAACCTTTGAAATATTTAATAGGAATGCACATAATTGTATGGTTGATTTCGGTGCATCATCAAATGTCATGTCGTTATCTATTTCTCAAAAAATTAACGCATAAGTTAAACCTTCTAATCTCAAAATCATTCAGCTAGATCAAACAAATGTTAAGGTAATCAATGAACTTAAGGATGTTATGGTTAGATTATCTTCCAATCCTAAGGTTCATCATATGATTTACATTATTTTTGTTTATATCTTGGAATTCTAGGTTTGATTTTTAGCAGGGACTGGTCCGAACAACTGCATGGTTACTTTGCCACAGATTGGTCTCATTTTTGGCTGCCAGAAAATGGACAGCCAAATAGAATTGGGATAAACAGAGAATCCTATCTTAAACATACCGTGACATATTTAAATGACGAAAACAAATCGTTCAGTACATCTTCTAATTCATTTGAAATGTAGGGAATGAATACCTTCTCTGGTAACTACATGACCAAAATTTCTCTGATCATTGATCCATGGAAGCAATTCAAAATTATGACCAATACTCAGACATCAGCTTTTCCCAACATGCCAAACACTACTGACAAAGCTCAAATCTGGTCATTGTAATTTGATGGATACAAATCCAAAGAAGGAGCCGATGCAGGATATGTACTCATCAATCCTACAGGTAATAAGACTTTTATTGCCGATTGGCTAGAGTTCAATTCCACCAACAATATCGTCGAATACAAAGAACTTCTACACAGGATTAATAAATCTTTGGATATGGACGTATGAAATTTAATGGTATTTGGTGATTCCGAAATTGTGGTTAGGTAGGTAAGAAACTCCCTAAATTGCTTATCTCCACATCTGAAAAGTTACCAAACTAAGGTATGGAGCTGAATGAAAAACTTTTCATCCTTTAACATAAATTCCATTCCTAGACTAAGTAATTCGTAGGTTGATTTATTGGCTAATGTTGCTTCTAAACTATTTCCCGCAGAAGTTATTTATCCTAATGCATTTTCGATTGAATTGTTGTTCAGGCCATCGATCCTGGATAACATCATGAATTAGAGAGTGTTAAACGATGACCAACAGATCATAAACTTCTTGCATATGGAGGACACCTTCCAAGGTGCAGTCATTGATGAAGGAACTCATGATGAAAAACTCTGCAATTTCACAGTGATATCAGATCCTAGATCTCCTAAATTGACATCTGATCTGGTAAATTCTATCCCCGGATCTATTGTAAGACTATATAAGTTTTATGACTTACATGATAAATTTAGAGGGACAGTTAATTGTAAAACGAATAGTTCATCTTTGATTATGAGTCTGTTAATTTAGGAACAAAGGAAAATCCTCAAAATATTAATGTAGGAACATTATTCTCTGAACAAGAACGATCTGCTTTCATAAATTTGTTTAAAGAATTTAAATACGTTTTTTCTTAGACCTATGATGACTTGAAAACATTCGACCCTAACATCATACAACACATCATCTCCATGAAACCCCAGAATCAGCCTTTTCAACAGAAATTGAGGAATATGCACCTTAAATTAGAACCCACTGTTAAAAAAGAACTGAACAAATTACTAAATACAAAGATAATTTTCTCGGTAAGGCACACACAATGGGTGTCTAATCTGGTCCCTCTAAGAAATAAAAGTGGTGAAATTCGACTTTGTGTCGATTTTCAGAACCTGAACTGCGCATCTGACAAAGACAACTACCTTGTTCCTCCAATGGAACAAATTCTACAATAGGTATCTGGTTCTAAAAGACTGTCTTTTCTAGATGGATTTTTGGGATACAACCAAGTCCTCATGTCTCCCTCAGACCAGCTTAAAACCACCTTTCGCACCCCATGGGGCACTTAAGCCTATAGGAAAATGCCTTTTGGACTAATTAACATCGGTGCCACTTTTCAGAGATCAATGGAAATTTCTTTTCATGGCGTCATAAACCAATCAATTGTGGTCTATCTTGATGACATGACCATATTCTCTAAAACAAGAAAGATCACTTGTCTCACCTCAGGGTTGTCCTAGAACAATGTTCTATCCCTCAACCCTAAGAAATTAGTCTTTGCAGTAGAAAAAGACAAACTACTTGGGTTTATAGTGTCCAAAGATGGAATTATTATCGACACTGAAAGAACCCATGCTATTGCTAAACTCTCCCCTCCCTCTTCCAAGAAATCCATGCAGTCCTTTTTGGGCAAGATTAATTTCGTCAGAAGATTTGTCCCAAGTTTCTCGGAAATGGTAAGACCATTACAAAATTTAATTAAAAAGGATGTTCTCTACCATTGGGGACCACAATAAAGTCAATCTTTTGACTCCATTAGAAAAGCTATAGTATAAGCTCCTTCTTTGATGAGTCCTGATTTTTCTCAGGATTTCACTCTTTACACTTTTGCATCTAACCGATCTTATGTTGTTGTGTTAATGCAGAAAAAAAATGAAAGTGATGAGATACCCATTTCCTTCATGAGATCATATTTCAAAGGAGAAGAACTTAGTTACCCCGCAGTATATCAATAAGCATATGCTATTTTTAAAGAAGTGAAACACTTCCGATCATACCTGCTGAAATCTAGAACCAAGGTTATCATTCATTACCCAGCTATAATAAACCTGTTAGTACAAAATGAACTAGGTGAGAAAAGGGTAAATCGGATGACATCATTACAAGAGTATGACTTGGAAATTACCCCTTCTTGGATTGTTAGAGGTCAGTTCCTATGTAAACTAATGGTTGATTCCATTGAAGAACGGGAAAGTCAAATCAACACCTTAATTGTAAATCAGCATAACGAAAAAACAAATCAGTTGTGCACAAGTTGTTGCCAATTCCTGGTATGAGAACGTTAAATTTTATTTAACACACGGATTTTCTCCTCTCTACCTTGATCCTAGAAACAGAAGATCACTCAGGCTAAAATCTTCATCTTTCCAGTTAATAAATAATGTATTATTTCTAAAGAATTTTGACGGTGTTCTTATGCATTGTTTAGAAAAGGAATAATCAGAGAAAGTACTATTTGAACTTCATGCAGGTGAAGCTTGTGGTCACTTTGGTGGAGACACCACTACCCACAAAGTGTTAAGAGATGGGTACTATTGGCCCACTTTGTTTAAAAAATCCCATGTAATATGTCATAAATGCATAATATGCTAAAAGGTTGCAAGATGGGTGAAAAAGGAAGCATTTCCTTTGCATCCTGTCACTGTAGATTCCCCTTTTCAACAATGGGGTCTTGACATAATAGGATCAATTAACCCTTCTTCGTCACAGCAACAAAAGTATATCATTACAAAAATAGATCATTTTACCAGATGGTCCAAAGCTCCACCTTTGAAAGTGGTGAATACAAATCAGGTAGTATATTTCCTCAACTCTCACATAATCACCCTATTCAGTATTCCTGAATGTTTGGTCTTTGATAACGCCTCCTACTTTTCATCCCTCGATATGAATGTCTTTGACTTGGAAAAAGGGATTAAAGTAAAATATTATGCCAACTACTACCCTCAAGGAAATGGTCTAGCAGAATCAACAAACAAAAATTTAATCAAGATCATTAAGAGGATAGTTTCATAGAATCATAAAAACTTGCACAATGCACTGTTTAATTCAGTTTGGGCCGATAGGGTGACACCAAAAGCCTCTATTGGTAATTCCTCTTTCTTTCTCATCTATGGAAGATAAGCAATTCTCCCTTTGCATGTTCTAATTTCTTCCTTGCAATTATCGCATAAAGTTCAATAAGAGGAGTGCCCTCCCCTATAAAGTTGAATTAATGCCTTGTTAAAATTAGAGAAAGTAAGGGCACAAGAAAAATAGAAGTTGGATCAGCATCAACAAATTGTAAAAAGATGGTTTAATTCAAATTCTTCCTCAGATAGGAATTTCGATGTCGGAGATTTGGTTCTCAAGTGGGAGAAATCTCACGAGGGAAAAGGAAAACACACTAAGTTCCAAAATCTATGGCTGGGATCATTGGCAATTTCAAAAAAAATAGGTCCTAGCTCTTTTCATCTGCACAATTTGGAGGGATAGCCAGAAACTTTCCCAGTGAATGGAAAATATTTTAAAAGATGTTTTACCTGATGATTCCAGATTCACTTCTTTGTACATATTTTGTTTTGTTTTAATTTTCTTTTCTATTTTTTATTTTGGTTCTTTTCATTCTGCTTGTTTTTGGTTTGTTTCTAAACAATTATATCTGTGTCACCATTTCGTTTGTGGAAGGAAAATCAACAGTCTTATCCTAAAGAAATAGTCGATGTCATTTCAAAGCACCAGTACTATAAATTGCTAAAACTCAGATCAACAAAAGAATTTTTCTGTTCAAAATAACGTTCCTGGTTTCTCTTTATAATCGTGAGAAGATGCGATCATTACTAAAACTCTTAAAGTCGTCCCTATTTTTAAAGAAAACAACTCAAGTATTCCTTCCTGTCCTCGAGAGTTTTTTATTAACAAAAAACTAAGAGTTCATATCATGATGAATGTCATCAAACGAGAAATTAAATTGGAAAAGATCAATTTTTTCGAAATCTGAAATTTTCAGCATCACCCCGCTCTCTTGAATATCATAAAGTTTAAGTCAAATTGTAAATAAATTCTAGAGAGTTTAAAATGTTGAAAACTGTGGGAAGTGTCTGTAAACCTACCGAGATACTAAACAAGTATTCTGGCAGCGGGTAAATGCATGCATGATGCCAAGGCAACTTCGTCAGGGTACTGAACAAGCCTGCTTGCAGCGAAGCAATTTCGGGTTGAATAAAATTATCAGATATGACTTTTGGAATTGATCGTAAATATGTCCTTCATCTTGAATGAATGGCTCTTGGATAGGGTAGAGGTGTTAGAGTGGGTTAAAATACATCCCTGCTGAGGCCATGGTCGCCTGCTGGCAGCAGTGGCCCTGTCAACAGTATTGGAGTTAGTTGCCTAAACTTTGTCGAATTCGCAATCAAAACTTGACACCAGATTTCACTTGGATATAAACACATCTGATGCTGGACTATGTTATTTTATAAGTTTTGATCTGAATGTTTGACTTGTTGTCGACTGTGTTTTAACTTTTTACTCTTTCTGATATATCCTAACATGAATTTTCTGGTGACGCAAAGATAACTGCTTCATCCAGTATGTCGCCATTGTTGGCAGCCCCACATGTTTGATATTTAACATGAGGAAATTGCATTTTCTTGTAGCCACCACCACCTTAATCTTGTGAACATTTTTGAAATTTCTTGAGATGATTACTAGATTAGCGTGTATCTTCATTAAATTTTATTGTTGTGCTTTCATTTTGTTTTATGTTTGATTCATGACTGAAAGCATGAATCAAACATAAAATTTAGCTTGGTGTTATAATTTATATGCCTTAGAATTCACCTTTATAAAAGGTCACCATGCTTATATAAAATCCAAATCTAATGTTTGAATGACCTATTTTCAATGTTTTGAGTTTTAATTTGGTTTGATAGTTTGTGTTTGATTTATGAAGAGTTGTTGATATAGTTGATAAACCTCTTGCGAATTCAATAGTCGTACCAATATCCATTCAAATCAATGCACACCTGTTGTACTCATGTCCTTACCTCACCTCGCTGGCTTCACATAGTAATGATCCATTCATTATATGCATAGGGTTTTCGATACTCTATATGTCTGGCTCTCATTACAAGGAATGGTAAAGCATTACGATCAAACACTTGGTGTTTACTCCCATTATATGTACTATGATAACACACAAGCTTTGTTATGGTCATTTTTCCACTATCCATTTGGATTTGTTCCTGTTGCTCCTACCATTCAAACCTAAAACTTTCTTGAGTTATCCATGTTACATTCAGGTTTCATTTTTCATGGATCCTGTCATTCACTTGGAACTGAATGGGTGCTAGTATTTACTCTCTCACGACCATGCGATTGAGGAATTAAAAAACCAAGTCTGGGATATTTTCCTTAAAATATTTGAAGGCTATAACCTTCAGGTGGCGCAGGCTTTCACGTAGACCTTTGACGGTTGCAGAGAAAAAATTGGGGACACACAGTTAGCGTTAACCCAGAGGTTTGTAAGTGAAGCAATAGGGCTTCCATTGATAGGTGATAAATGGTTCAAAAATGCATGAATTGAAGGAGTACCGTAGAACTGGTTTATGTCATCCTGAAAAATCAACTGTTTCGAAAAAGGTATTCCCATATCCCTGGTTAAACTTAGGTGGCATAGCTTGTTGATGATACTCAAACAATTTGTGACCTCTGAAGGGTGATATGGATTAGTATTCCTATACCACATCCTCTTACTCATGCATTTCATTGGTTTTGAATTAAATATGCCATTTTATTTGTAGAGAAGCCTCTATAAAATGTCCAAGCGATATAAGAGAAAGAGTGTTGATTCAAGTCTGTTCCATCAAGGATTGATTAAGATTCTACTGATTCATCAATTTTCAACCGCGGGCAACTGTTGGGATAGTTTCTTGATAAGGAATGGTTTTTCCCAGACTGTTCCTATAGTAAACCCTAACTTAGACTATCCACTGATGAAAACCGGCTTGGTATTTCAATCAATGGACCAAACTCTCTTAATAGAAACCCTCTAGGTGCGGCAATGCCAAGTAAACATTCATCTGCAAAATTTCTTGAGCAAGAGATTGTAGAATTGAGGGTAATTGACCCTCTTATGCCTAAGATTGATGGTAGGCCAAACATTATTGTGAATTCGGATGTCGAGAAACCTTGTAAAGAAACAGAGCAAAAGTGCATAGACTTAGGGTTCAAGAACAAAAGGGTAGGTCGTCTAATTTCAAGGAAATTAATAAATCAAAACAATGCTCATCTGAGCCCGATCGGTCCAATCAAGGTCGACAAGGTCTCAGATCCTGAAATAGAAGATTTTCTAGTTTTGCAATATCCGGGATTGTCAAGTTTATAGGAAGAAAGTTGTTCCTATTGAACCTTATGACTTTCTGAGAAATTTTCCACCATGCCTCGAAGGTAAGGAGGGGTTCTCTGGTATAAGGAACGATCAAAAGAAAATATAAAATAAGGTGGATACACCAATGTTTGATTGTGCACTCCATAGACCTGCCTTTCCTCCTGTACAGTGTGATGTTTGTTTCCATTGGATCGAGCGGTATTACACCAGCATACCCATTCTTCACACCTGAATTAAAACGCTTACTGCTCGGAATGAATCATTGAGGTAGGAAAATCTCGACCTCAAGGCGCACACAAAGAAGAAGGCTGAACGCATTAAGAGGTCAGAAAACATAGCAATAAAAAATGCAACCAATGTCAAGGCGATAATTAATTCTGAACTACTCGACCCATCTTTAGTCAATTTTTAAAATGGTAAAACTCTTTTCCTCTTATTTTATTCTTGTTATCTATTTTGAAATAAGTCAATTTAAAATCTGATTTTATTTCTAAATTAAGACCGGCTATAGAATCTTCGATTCCGTAGCCAAGTCTCTTTATAAAAAAAAATTAGAAATTGGTTCTGAATAATTTTCTAATTTATTTAATTTGTTTTGTCTTTTCAAGAAGTAGGAAATTTTGTTTTTGATCATCTAGAGGAAATTCATTTGATTATACATATGAATGATTAGTAGTCTCTTTTTCTGTTTGTCTTGTAAAAAAAACTATGATCTATCTTGGATAAAAATCAACTCTGTTAGAAGTGGTTTCTAAATCTACTATTTTTGTAATATTTTTTACTATATGAGATGCTATCCTATCCTGTGAGATAGGAGGATGTGATCTCAGGTTACTTTAAATATTCTTCATTTTGTAAGTGAAAGATGGCTTGGATGGAACATATTATAGGAATGTGACTTTCAAAACTATATGGACAACTGATCCACATTTGGCTTTAGACCAGTGTGTAAATTGTTCCATCTATGTTTTGCCTTTTTATTATGAAATATTGATATGTTACATAGTTTTTTCCTCTTTAGCATATGATACTCCATTTCATTGAATGCTTTAAAATCTTGTCTATAACTTGTTCTTCCATATTTTATGACTGTGATTGTTATATCAATTTGAATATCATGATTTATGCCTGATGTTTAATTGATGGACTATATGAATTCTTCACATAAAGATTTTTCTCATTGTAATCATTCATAATTATAAGATCACTGGATCATACATGTCTACTATTTTGTTCTTACATCCTAGGTGTCACTAGACACCTTGAATTTATTCAAGAGACATTAGTACGCGCCTGCTGCATATTTCTTTCACAGGTGAGACAACTGGAGTTTTGGATCATACAGAGGCATAGACACATTAAGAAACTAGTAACAAGTTAGCTTTATTTGCTTCTAATTTTCGTTATTTTATTTATTATCCAAACAAGACAATTTTAAATTGGCTTTGACCATCACTCTATCCTTGTTTCAAATCATGTTTTATTTATGATTCTTAGATATCTGATTACAAAACAAAAAAATACAAAAATATGTGTTTTCTTTATTTACTTTTGAGAATGATTACAAAACATTGATTTTGCAAGGCTTTCACTAAAACTTGCAACCTGTAATTATTTTGTTCATAATAACTTGTCCGTATTTACCTTTATGTTTAATACATTTGCAAATAATCAGATTAAAGTATATATATTATTATTAGTTTTAGCATTAGTTAGTTTAATTATTTTTCTTGTTTTAGGACCCTAGTTGGCTAATAGAGCCATTAAACCTGTCAAAATAGGTTACACCAAACAGCTTGGGTTATTTAGACAACCCCGGTCTGGATTTATTCTTCCAGTTGATGAAAGGACAAATTTTCCTATCAACAATAGCCCCGCTATGGATCAAGGGGCAAGGGAAAGCATACTACCTATTTTATTGGCAGGGAGATGTCTCGTGAGTCCTTTAGTGGATTGGAAATCTTGGAGCACATTGATGAAATTGCATCAAAGTTGGAATTTGACATTTTGGGCACTAGGCTTCAATCGATAACATGTCTCCTGCCAGTGATGATAACTATTTTAACTGTGAATTGATATTTGTATCATTATAATTATTTAAGAATTAAGAATCTATTTTTTCATTCTTATAAAAAAAATAAAAATGATGCTTCTTTGGTTTAAATTAGGTTTAAATTAGAGGGCATTACACTTTATGGTTATGTTGGATTACAACATTCAAACATGGTTATGTCACATTTCATAACAGAATTAGAATATGATGAATATTCATATATTGCAGTTTTACTATTTGTTGTATTATGTTCAATTTGTATATTCATGATTTTTTCTATATTAAGGGTATTGTATACAAACATTAATGAAATGTGATGTCACATTGTGGCATTCATTGAGGGTTATGTTGTATTGCATCATTCCTTTATGGTTGTTTTTATTGAAGCTTTCATCTTTCCATGTTAAAATCTATGTCACATTGCAACGTTCATTAAATGTCATGTCACATTGTGATGTTCATACATGGTTTTCTTACATTTTGACATTAATGAAATGTGATGTCACATTGTGACATTCATAAAGTATTTTGTCACATTGTGGCATTCATCTTGTAGCGATAACGAATATTGAACATTGCAATTTTCATCAAATTTCATGTCATATTTTAGTGTTCATTAAGGTTTTGTCACAGTGTTATGTTAATGAAATGGGATGTTGCATTATGACATTCATAAAGGATTGTGTCCCATTGTGACATTTATTTAATTAATGCCAATGAATTCTTTATTATTTGTTGTATTATGTTCAGTTTTTTATATTCATGAATTTTTTTGTATTAAGGATTTTGTCAAATTTGAACAGTAATGAAATGTGATGTCACATTGTGGCATTCATTGAGGGTTTTGTTGTATTGCAACATTCCTTTATGTTTTTTTTGGATTGCAATGTTCATCTTGGCACATTAAAATCTATGTCACATGTCAATGCTCATTAAATGTCATGTCACATTGTGATGTTCATACATGATTTTTCCACATTTTGACATTAAGGAAATGTGACGTCACATTGTGACATTCATAAAAAAATTGTCACGTTGTGACATTCATAAAGTTTTTTGTCACTTTGTGATATTCATATTATGGCACTAATGACTATTGCAGACTAAATCATTCATCAAATTTCATGTCATATTTCGCTGTTCATTAAGGGTTTGTCTCAATGCGATGTTACCATTTAGGAATGATGCAATTTGAAAGAATACAATGAATATGTGCGTTGCAATGCACCACAACCATTGAGGAATGTTGAAATTGGACATAAGTTAGACTTGAAAATGAATGTTTCAATGTGACATAACCTTAAAGAATGTCGTAAACTAATCAAATCCTTATGAGCATGATAATGAACATGTTAACTATAGTTGAACATAAACATTAATGAATGGCGTAAACTAATGTAACATTTATGAGCATGAGAACAAGCATGTTAACTATAGTTGAACCTGATTGATTTTATGATCATTTTCATTATGGTTGAGCATGATTGACTATGGATGACCTTTAATATTGCAACCATATTCAAATAGGGGGGATACAATACCTAAACATGGCACTAAAACATAACCCTAAAATAATGTCGTAAGGTGACATAAACATAAATGTACATCACAATGTGATGTAACCACTTATGAATCATGAAATTTGACATAATACGATGAAAATGTATGTCACAATGTGACACAACCATTGAGGAATGTAGTTATTTGATATAAGTTATCCCTCAAAATGTTATGCCACATTGAGATGCTCATTTAGGGTTATGTCACATTATGAAACTCCTTTAGGGTTATGTTGGATTACAAAATTCTAACATGGTTATTGTTGGACACACCTACCACACTTAGAGGGGGGGGTGAATGAGTGTGGGGTTCTTTTTCCCAAAACTTCCCTCTTGCACAAAAACTCATCAACTAGCATTCAACATTTATTCATTACCCATTGTTGTCATTTATAACCATTTATATGTGAGCACATATCAGCAACATATAT
>SNQJ01S0036680.1:0-22512 GCA_010110895.2 Picea sitchensis
TTTATCTAATTTATTAAATTTAATTTATGAAAATAAAAAAATATAAATATTTTTATATTAAAAATATATTTACATATAGAATATTTAATTCGAATTAAGATGTTTGGTATTTATATATCTTAATTAGTATGGTATTTTTTTTAATGTATTTTTTATATTATTTTTTTTAATCGTTTTGATTGAAAAAATAAAAATAACTCATCTCATATATATTAGGTTATAAAATGTATTTAACTTTTATAAATGTAATAAATTTATTTTAAAAAAATAGTATTCAATGGATTTATATGAATATTTAGATGATATTTATTACCTTAAAAAGGATATAAGACAATAAAACCTTTTGAAATATATAATGAAATATTAAATGTATATTTTTCTAATTTTTAAAAATGGTGATCAAAATATTTATATAAAAAAATTATTATTTAAAAAAAATAAAAAATAACAAAACCTAAAGATAAGGGAATAAACTTTTTAAAATATATTTAGAAAAAATAGATATCCTTTTCTAAAGTATTAAGTTGATAATCAATATATTTACATAAGGATTTATTAACTTAGAACTTTAGTTATTTAACCATTACTTAATTATAATTATAAGAGTACATTCAGAATTCCCTATCTTAATTTTAATTTGAATTTATAATCTCTTAAAAAAAACGCATATTCTTAACCCTTAATTATAATCATAAAATTACATTCAGAATTTAGAATAGTGTGATTAACCATAACAAATTCACAAATTTAAAAATTGACCTTATCAATGGAAAAACAATTTAACCATGGTAAGAGTGTTTCACTTGACTCCCTCCCTAGATTTATATTTACGTAGTTTTTTAGTGGCAACGGAATTAGAATCAAAAAATAAAAACAAAGTTTAATAAGGTATCCAAAGCAGAGGTACATCGGATTCGATATGCGGATGCCTCCATTAAAGAACTTTCAGAGATTTTACTATTTATAGAAACATAATACAGCTAATCGTACACTATCCAACTGTAGAAACTTCGCAATATGGTTATGATAAAGAAACTGAAACTAATAACCACGATTTTCCATTTGGGGAGGTCGAAATACTTTAACTTTATTGCTAAAAACAGATGGTATATCTTCTCAGGCCACCCTTCATGGCAACTGTGAAGAAACTTACTACACCATAAGCAGGGTATCTTTCGAAGATGATTGACCTGATATTTGAGTAAAATGTAAAAATCCAATCAGGGTAAACGAACTGGTAGTGGTTTAAGGAAGGAAAACAAAAAAGTAAAAAAACAGATGGAAAGAAGCTTAAAAAGCCACCGTGGATGATGTCTATATAGATAATTGGGCTACCCTTTTCATCATTGCATTGCACATGATTTTTTGTTAGAACGTGATGTTTTGTTTTAGTATTAAAACATGGAGGACATTTACAAGGAGATGGAGAAAATTTTCAAGGAGATGAAGGCCATATGTCACAGGTGTAAATCGTGGGACTACTGCATCTATAAATATCTAAACAACAAGGGACATTCAAAAACCTTGCAGTCGAGATATAACTGTACGAGGTGCGACAAATACTTCAGTCTCGGAGGAAAATCGTACGACGCTTCTTTACGTTCGCCTTCAAACTGTAGAATATTTCGCCCGCGCAAGGTTTCTGTTGCGTCTCCTCCTTGCCTGAGTTCGAGTAATCAATATGGAAATGGATTGCATGTACAAGCCTCTTCAAATAGTTGTTGCATGTGAAGGACGGTTATGGCAGGATCGTACAAGCCGTTTCAGAGAGCTCATGGGGAAGCATGTTGCGGGACGCAGCATACCTTAAGGTTGCAGTCACATGGTAGAGATTTTTGTGGGTATTCAGGAAGAAATGTATGTCATCATTCTTTGGAGAATCCATGCAGTATTATTAATGCTGGAAGCTCCAATGAAAACCTGGGAATGTGGTGGCCACATAATGATAGATCATCATAGATTTATGGCACAGCTTGTTTCCCTCCTTATGATCATGGAAGCTCCAATGGAAACCTGGGAATGTGGTGACCTCATGATGATAGATCATCACAGATTTATGGTATAGCCTGTTTTCCTCCTTATGATAGTCATTCAGGAGCTGAGCTCATTCCTTTCACATTTCCACAAAAGTTTGAAGATGTGATGGAAGGAAATCAAGGGATTAACAATGGCCTGAGAACTATTCCACCATTCAATAATATTGAGCCAGTGGAACTGTTTGAGGTATTCCAGGAAAAAGATGTGGACACTGGTATGTTTCTGTCGGAATCCTTTGTAGAAAATGTTGCCAATGGAATATCAGTCGATGGAGGAGGACAAGAAGAGGAGATTGGAGACAACAACACTAATTTTCTTGGCAGAGAAGACACAGAGTTACACTCAGAATTGGATAATGTTTTCCCTACAGGATCATACGAGCTGGAAGAAGAAAATGAATGGTTAATGGACTTTGTTGCACAGGGACAAGAACTAAAGAGCAGTGCAAGTGGAGGAGACAATACAATTTCTGGTTCAGAATTAGAAGATAATTTAGACGTATGCCTAGAATTGGAATTGGAATTGGAACCATACGATTTTAACTGGAGGGAGGCACCAACTGATTCAGCAGTTGATGCAAATCACGTGGGTGAAAACTACTTGGGTGCTTTTGAAGGAGATTGTAACCTGGGTGATATTTCCAATCTGTGGATGTTTTGATAACGGAATTCAATATGTATCTAGTTTTAAGATATTGAACCCTATTTAATTCAGGAAATTTCCTTCATCAATCCCTTATAAGTCAAAGCATAGATTTGTATGAAACAAGTACAGAAACAAGCAACGCAAATAGAACCAGTAGGGTATGAATGCCATGGCATGTCAGGAAAATATTGTGGTTTAATTATTTTGATTCATTGGTTCATATATATAGATATATGAATGATAATTTCCTATTATATGATAATGCATTTTGGCATTGGCTGGGAGAATATAAGCCCTTCGTAATAGTATATTTTTAACTGAGTCAACGGTATCTTTTATTCAAAGGCCAGGAGTAAATTTGATTTGTGTATGAATTCCAGATTTCAATGGGTTATTCTTTATATATATGCCTGCAATGGTTTATTTTCATTGAGTATCATATGCAGTAAAACAAAATTCCTGGTTAATGCTTATGATATTGCAAAGAATTTTGGAATTCTTATGGATTCAATAACTGAATAAAGCATCAGCTTCCATTTTCATTTAACGTGCTTAATGGCGAATTGGATTAATTGTTAATGGCGGTCCCAAGCCACCGCCTGTGGCAATCTTCCATCCACGTTTACGCATCAAATTTTTCAAAATAAAATTACTAATATTTAATACTGGACATTGATCTCATGTAGCTTTTGAAAGAGACGGAATCTTCGATCAAGGTGGAAGGCTAGCTTTATTTTATTTTGGTAATTATTATTGGAATTTATGCTAGCTTTATTTTATTTTCGTAATTATTATTAGAATTTGGTTATAAGATTTATTTGTTTTTAATTATTATTCGAATTTCAGTCTTCCTATTTTCAGAATTATTATTAGAATTTGTTGCCAAGATTTATCGCTTCAATTATTATTGGAAATTCTATTATAAAGATTTTAATTATAAAATTAATAATTAAAATTTTAATTGTTTTATTTTACACAAAAATTATACAATTTTAATAATTAATATCTATAATTCCATTAATTTTTTATTTTAATCTAGTAATTATTATCTCAATTTGGTTATAAGATTTATTTATTGATACCATTATTGAAATTTGATTATAACTTCATCCAGAGACAACTCTTCATGTTATCACATGCTGGCTAGTCAACGAAATCATGTCTCAGAGTCCTGGCAATGAAGATAGATAGCTAGAGGGGCAATCTGCATAATAATGTAAGTCCCCATGCAAAGATACCAGAGAAGGAATGGTATCCCTACCACCCTCTCGCACATACACCCCCGCGAGTAGGATTCCCCGTGACCTCTGTTTCCTGCTTTCTGAGGGGTATCCTGTAGCAGACCACCACAGCACTCAAGTAATTTACATTGCAGCATAAGAGGGGAGTATGCAAGATTAGGGTCGCACTTCAGGGACATGACCTAGTTTGTGCACCGTGGACTCGCACGAACCGCCCCCAGAGTCATAGAGGGAGGACCACAACAACAACAGCAACTCATTCATCCGGGTGTTGGGAACCACCATCCCTTCTTGATGTATCAGTCATTAATCAAAGCTTGGGGTACGTATTTTTCACGACACAAGCTCAACCATGAATGAGACAGCCATTAGTTTCGGATCTACCCGGAGGGTGAGGGTGGTGGTACTGCTTTGGGTCACGCTCACATCACCTCCAATAGGGAGTTTACAAAAAGGCTCATGGATAGGTTTGACAGAAAGGACCCCAAGATACACTTCATCTAGAAGCACAAATTGAGACAAAACCAACATAACAGAGGTTCATCACAGGTCGGAAGTTGATAGGAGGCACGCAGCCGCAGGATGATCATGCTAAATCACGTATGGACCCATGAGCTCCTTTGAGAGGATGCCTCCTTACCTTTGCGGATCTTCCCATATCCGGAAGAATCACACAAAGACTAAACCTTCCAAACCATTTGTTCCCTGAAGGATCGAGACAGCACATTCTAGAAATAATGGAAGGAAGGGATGATGAGACTAGCTACATCTTATGAGATCTAAGATTTCTTCAGCCTTTGATCCCCTTGGGTCCCATGCCACGGGTGCATGGGCAATGGAGAGATTGATTATATTGAGGTAACAATAGACAACATGGGATGTTGAGAGGAGGAGGGATTGATCCACTAGTTTAGAGGAGGAGACTAGTAGAGGAGCATCCTCCCCATAGAACACCGACACCAGCAGGAGCCCAACCTCCAAGAGGTCCAATAACGCTAGAGAAGGATAAATGAAGGTCCACAAAGGGAGGAGTCATAGCATTTTCAAGTTGTTCCAAGAGGATACAATTCCCTATAATGAGGGATTACTTTGACAATGCAACCGCCTTATAGATGGTGGGTCACAACCCTCATCGATAAGCCACGAATGGCTTTCACTTCCATAATAGAGTTTGAGGGGCTGGATGTCAAGGAAGGTAGATGGGCTTACAATGGAGGCCTTAGACAGAACTCAAACTTGAGATGGAATTTAGGCACCATAGAAGGAGAGACACATTTTATGTGGTTGTATCATACATAGATGTGGTGTTAGGAGTTCAATGGATGATTACCTTGGGGAAAAATCGCACTAACCACCAAACCTTGGAAATGGGATTCAGAGACTAGGATGGGAAGAAGGTTCTAAGAGGCGTCGTTATAGGAGCACCATGCCTGCCCAAGAGGATGGAGAGGGATTATTCATTACGGGAGGTACATATGCCGATAATGCTTGATCACTCATCACGATTTAGAAGGGTTAATAACAAAGCATCGCGACACAGATCGGTTACTGGATGGACATCAACTCTTTCTGTGCAATTCCACCCGGTGGAGACCGCCTGACAAGGGGTTTGAGTACACCATTGAGTTGGAGGAGGGTTCCAAACCTATAATCACTCTCGAATAATCATGAGGTTCAAGGATGTAGATAGAGAAGGCAACCGCGAATCATATGGATACATCGAACAACCCATGTTTTTTAGTTTTCTTAGTTCAAGAAGCTATAAATTCATGAGGATGCATTTGCCACCGAGCCATGAACAAGAAACCATCAAGAACTGATACTTCATCCCATCGCGATTGACAAGTTCTCATAGATGAACCGGTATGGGGTAGTTTTTCAGCAACTGATCGACACTTCCTCGATATCATCGACTGCATCGATCTGGTAGCACACAGAGATGACAACATTTCAATGTCATTTTTTGACACTTCAAGTTCCTCGGTTATGCTAATACAATCCAATGCACCCGCCAGCTACATTTTACCTTGCATGAACCATATTCAGATTAGCTAAGGAATCAATATTCCTTCGACGACATATTGATCTATATCCAGTCATGGAAAGATAGTAACTTTGGATTTATATTGAGCATCATGGAGGCGCCATCATTATGTGTCAAAGAGTCCAAGTGTCCGGTACATGTAGCTTCTTTACTTAGCCACACCATCGAAGTAAGAGAAGATCGCAAGCCATTCACTGTTCTGAAATGTGTGACAGACAGGAGCTTCTTCACCGTGTATATTATAGGTGGTCTATTCCGTGGTTTATCAATGGTGAGTGGCTCCTCTTAGCCTTAGGTTGACTTGTTTACCAACAATATCTTCTTTGAACTAGATCAATTATTGGAAGACATCCATGTGTTCCCTCTCACATTTAGAATGAAGTTCAAAAAACATTGTTTCGAGATCATGGAGGTTAATATGGGACCCATACTATATCCAAAAGAGACATTCTTCTTTGGAAAATTATTTATATGTAGCATCTCTCCTAGGGTTGAGCACATCAAAGTTGAAGCTTTAAATCAAAATCCGACCAACTTGGATTCATATCTTAAATTAAAGTTGGATATTGATAGTTTAGGGCCCCCAAACATCATAGTAGGAGCTTGCAATGTCATAGGAGGCATTAAATCTCACAGTTTTTCCCAGAACATCCAAACTTAATTCCCTAGGCCACCTTTTTCTTGGGAGAAAGTGATTCTCCAACACTTTAATATGTTCTTTACCTGAAGCACCTTTGTATCTTTTATGATATGGTATTTGTTTTGTCATATTACTATTTGTTAGAAGAAATCATTCTAGGTTTCCTCGAATGATGTAAAAATCACATCGTAGGTTGTGGGTAGGTTGCAGAAATAGGTATGTCAAAATAGAATCACCTTGTGGACACTTTAATTCCATTGTAGCAAATAAACCGGACAATTCTACCCTTCCAATTCCAATCCCAGAAGTTGTGAGCATCAAAGGGGCATCATAGTTAATCTTCTCGAGGTGTTTTTAACTTCACATCCATTGTAAGCACTTTTGTGCATTTTTCCCTTTGACTAGTGTATCTAAAAATTTACTAGAAAGTATATATGTGGATTTAGATCCATGTATTATTCTACATAGTAGGCATATATTGATTTGTATGTATATATGGATTTTAGCATGTATCTGTCTATAATGATAGTTTGATATAAATCTATGTATAATATTAATTATAATATATTGATATAATGATTTGCATAGTATTTAATTTATTTAATTTTTGAAGGTTAAGAAGATATTGGATTGTTTTATTGAGTTTTACTCTTTAAATTATGAATCTTTTTATTTTATTTTCTTTTTAGTATTTATATTTCATTTTTACCTAATTGCCTAAATATATTTAGCATGAATTTTTATTTTATATAATTACTACAATTTTATAAAGAATTAAATTAATTTAGTATTTAAATATATTTGTAAATTTTAAGTGATGTAATTCAATTTTTCTTCCAAATTAATGTGTTAATAATTCAAATTATCTTACAAACTCCTCACAAAAAATTACACTATGCACCTAGCACAATATGCATTCCTCAATCTTAATACATCTTCATAAGTTTATGATCATCTATTACAGGAACTATTATCATGATCCCAAGTATAAGATATAGAATAGACATTCCTTTAAATTCTTGGTAGGAGAACAAACACGGGAGGGAGCAGCACGTAGAGGAGACGTCACCTGTTGTCGCTCGATCAACATCTTTAAACTAAGCCATTTGCTGTATTTTGAGAATGAATTGTATCTCTGCTGAAAACACCTGAAGTTATCCTTTCTCCCAATTGTAAGTTCGTGCTTTAGTGAGGTAGGAAAACGCCCCTATAAGTGGAGTGAAACGGATACTTTGAGTGCTCCATGTTAAGTCAGTCACCTTTCTATGGCCATTCACACTTTTCCTATTTTCAGGAGAAGAATAGACATCATGGTTCTTCTTATAATGAGTGTTCATAATGGTTTTATTTGTTTGTTTATACAATCCATTAAATTCAATTTACATGTAAAATATTTATAATTAAGATGTTTGGTATTTATATATTTTAATTAAAATGTATCTTTTTATATGTCCTTTTTTATATTTATTATTTTTTAATTTCTTTTGAAAAATGGTGCCAAAAATAGTCATAATTCATAATTAAATTGTAAAATGTAATTAACTTTAAATTGTAAAATGTAATTAACTTTATTGTATCAAACTCCATTTTAAAAAAATAGAATGTGATACTATGAATATTTATTAATTTAAAAAGAATATGAGACACAAAACTTTTAAAATATATCATGAAAAATTAAAATGATACATTTTTTTTAAGATAGTGATCAATATATTTATACAAAAAAATTATTAACTAAAAGTAACCATCAAAACAAGTAAAAACCATACCAATTCAAAAAAAAAAAAAAAAAAACTCAAATAAATAAATATATATATATATATATTTAAATTATTAAAATATATTATTTTAAATTATTAACATGATAATCAATATATTTACATAAGAATTGATTACCTCTTCTATAGATTTATTACCTCCTTCATAGATTTAGATTTATTACCTCTTTTATAGATTTAGCTTATTAATATGGTGATCAATGTGTTTGCATAGATTTATTACTCTTTTATAAATAAAGATAAGTTAATTAAATAAGAGATAAGGTAGCAAAATCTTTTGAGATGTTCCAAAGTATTTATTAATAACTTGGGATCTTTTTATGATTAAGGCCAAGCAACACACTAAATTGATGTATGAAAAAACTTTATTTTTGGAATAAAGAATTTCTTCTTTACCAATTTAATTTTGACCTGCAAAGTTTAAGAAAGTATACATAATCATCTCAGAAGACAATTTATAACTCTGCAGAAAAACATTCTTAACTATTACCTAATTATAATTATAATTTACATTGTGGTGTGATTAACTACAACAAATTTGAAAAGAAGGAGAGGGATTCATTGACATAGGAATATTCTTACTTGCAGTGGGATATAAAAATTGATCTTATCAATGAAAAAAAACAATTTAACCATGATAATAAGAGTGTTTCACTTTACTCCCTCCCTAGATTTATATTTACATAGCTTTTTAGTGGCATCGAATTAGAATGAAAAAAACAAAACAAAGTTTACTTCCTCCCTAGACTTTTAACAGCTTTAGTTAACGGAATTAGAATGAAAATTAAAACAAAGTTACCAACAAAGTTTCATCATGTATCCAAAGCGAGGTACATCGATTCGACATATTCTCCATTAAGGAACTTTAAGAGATTTTACTATTTATAGAAACATAATACAAAATTTAATCAGACACTATCCAACTATTATATGCACAAAGATGGTTATGATAAAGAACCTAAAACTGGCTAATGCATTCCATTTGGGGAGGTCGAAATACTTTAACTTTATTGCTAAAACAGATGGTACATCTTCTCAGGCCACCCTTCATGGAAACTATGAAGAAACTTACTACACTGGCTGCATAATTAAGATGATTGACCCGATATTGAGTAAAACAAAAATCCAATCAGTGTTTGAACTGCAGTGGTTTACAGAAGAAAACAAAAAGTAAAAAATAGATAGAAAGAAAGCTTAAAAAAGCCACGGATTACGTCTATAGAGAATACAATTCTTTTCACTCATTAAGTGATTTTTTGTTAGAATGTGATGTTTTGTTTTAGTATTAAAACATGGAGGACATTTGCAGGGAGATGGGGAAAATGAGATGAAGGCCAGGTCACAGTGGAATATCAGATCTATAGATATATATGAACAACATGGGACGCTCAACCTTGCAAAATTGAGATAATTGGTACTTGAGTGCAACAAATACTCCTGGAGAAAAAATTGTACGCATTTTTAATGCTTCCAAATCCGAATATCTCCCCAAGGTTTCACAGGTTCCTCCTTGCCTGTTCAGTGGAATCATGTTTGGATTGCTGCAAGCCTCTTCAAATGAAGGCGTTGTGCTGGATGCATGGTTATGACAGATCCAGTTTCGAGTCACAAAGCATGCCAGGATGCCCTGCTGGCAGCCATACGTGGCAAGAAGAAATATGTCACCGCTCCTGAGAATCCATGCAGACATAATGCTAGAAGTTTAATGAAACCTAGAATGGTGGCCACATGATGATAGATCATCATAGATTTATGGAACAACTTGTTTCCCTCCTTACCTCAAAGCCCACGGACCCGGCCGGGCCTCTGATCATCATGCATATGGTACTTTGTTTTCCCATGATAGTCATTCGAGAGCCTAATCTTCTTGGCATTTCCACACTTCAAGAGGTGTGATGGCAGTGGAAATCAAGGGGATTTCACAATAACGGCTCGAAAATTATTCCGACCATTCACACATGACAGGAGCTGAACCATTTGAGGTATTCCAGGCAAAAGATGTGGACGATGGTATGTTGATGTCGGAATCCTTTGTAGAAAATGCTGCCAATGGAATACCAGTCGATGGAGGAGGACAAGAGGAAGAGATTGGAGACAACAACACTAATTACCTTTGGCATACTGCAGGCCACACCTAATTGATGTAATGTTTGTCCGAAGATCATAACGAGCCAAGAAGAAATAACGTTAATGGACTTTATACTGTGAAGCATAGAGCAGTAAATGGAGGAGACAAGTATTACCGTTAAGAATTAGAAGATAATTGCACTCCTGCCTGTGAATTGGACTGTCCTCACGCCATGCAACCTGAGGAGGCACCAACTGATTCGCAGTTTGATGCAACCACGGTAGAAACCAATTAGAGATTGTAACCAATCAGGGATACTAGATAACGATATAAATATAAATTAGTTTTAAAGGATATTGAACCCTATTTAATTCAGAAAATTTCCTTCATCAATCCCTTATAAGTCAAAGCATATATTTGTATGAAACAAGTACATAAACAAGCACGAAAATTGAAAAGGAATGCCACGCATGTCGGAAATATAATAGGTTTAATTATTTTGATTCATTAGTTCATATATATAGATATATGAATGATAATTTCCTATTATATATCATCGGAGAATATAAACCCTTCGTAATAGTATATTTTTAACTGAGTCAACGGTATCTTTTATTCAGCTGAGTAAATTTGATTTGCATGAATTCCGATTTCAAATGCAGTTATTCTTTACATGCCTCGCGACGGTTTATGCTATTGAGTATCAGCAAGTAAAACAAAATTCGTTAATGCTCGATACGTTAATTTCGGAATTCAATAACTCAATAAAGCCACATCACTTCCATTTGCATTTAATGCTTAGTGACTCACGTTACTTATGGTCCTGCCAACGCTCGCGGGTAATCTTCCATCCATCGCCACGATCAAATTTTCAAAATAAAATTAATATTTAACATCATACTGATCTCACGTCGTATTTTGAAAGGGACTGAATCTTCATCAAGGTGGTGCCAGGCTTATTATTTTAAAATGGCTATTGGTCTCATGCAGCTTTAATTGCATTTTCTCAGAATTATTATTAGAATTCTGGTTATAAGATTTATCTGCTTAATATTATTGAAATTTGGTTATAAAAGAATGATTTGAATTGTAATGACTTACCAATAGCATAGAGGCCACCCACCTTGCGACGACATTGTAGAGTATGGGAGGGTATAAAGATTAGGTCGTAGGACTTTGCCAGGACATGACCTTAGTCGAAAATCGACTCAAACTCGGGACACTTAGACAGAGGGACCAACAACAACAGGAGATAACCTCTGATTTCGCATCCCAAGAAAAACCAACCTTCTTTATATGGATCATCCAAATACACCGCCAAAGTTTGGGTACAGAAGCTTTATCATCGACAAGCCCACTGTATGTATCGAATAAAGGCCATTAGTTTCAGTGGATCATAATTGAGGGTGAGGAACATGTGCATCGTATGAACTGGTGATTAGTCACAAATACTCCAATAGGGAGCTTTACGACAGGAAATGAATTAATGGGTTAATGACATCCCCAAGACACTTCAGCCCAGCGCATAAACCGCATAGGTGTTCATCACAGAGTTTCGCGGGTAGTCATGG
Source organism: Picea sitchensis (assembly GCA_010110895.2). NCBI lineage: Eukaryota > Viridiplantae > Streptophyta > Pinopsida > Pinales > Pinaceae > Picea > Picea sitchensis. Next base: position 12,025 of record SNQJ01S0036680.1, read on the forward strand.
TGATAGATACCGTGAGCCCGACGATTGGCTAATCACGTATGACTCTGAGCCTGAGAGGATGCTGCACATTTCTCCACTTTGCAGGATGCTAATCCCTCGACTCGAGCATTCGAAGACTAAACCTTCAAACCTGTTCCTAGGCACGAGACAAGAAGCCATTCTAGAGTGAATGGAAGGGAAAGTTGATGATGAGACTAGGGATATCTTATAACGTTTCTTCACCGTATAGAGATCCTTGGGTCCCAGACAACAGGTGCATGGGAAAGGGACTAATAGAGTAAAATGCGAGACAACATGACGTTGAGGGAGGAGGAGGACGGGATCCGACTAGCTAGATAGTGAGTCAAAGATTAGCAGAGGAGCATCCCTCCCGAGGACCATCGAACGGCTGTGAGCCCATCCTCCCAATAGTCCCACAATCTAGAGAAGGATAACGTGAAGAAACCAATGCGAGGAGCTGACCTTCATAAGTCTTATGATACCTCTATATCACGAGGGATTATTTAAATAATAAACTCTGGTGGGTCACCCATCCCCATCGAGCCTACTATATCAGCCAAATTTCCATAGAGCTCGGAGGGGTTTGATGTTGCTATAGTAGATGGCTTCATTTAAGGTTCAGATTTGTTCCAAATTTTGAGATGAATTAAGAGCAGAGATTTTATGTGGGCGACCTATCATTAGATGGTGTTGGAGTTCAATGGATTACCTCACACCCACAATCCACCAAAACCAAGTTCGGACCAGAGATCGGATGGAAGCACTTCAAGAGGTATGTCAAGAGGAGCAGATAGCTTCATCCAAGAGGTGATTGATATCTCGAGGCCGTTAATAATGCTTGATCACTACTCATGTTCCACTGCAGCTATTGACAAATGAAGACCGGTGACAGGAAATATTGGGATGACATCAACAACTCTTTTGAGGCAATTCCAATCAACTAATTCAAGGGCTTCGAGGCTGGATAGAGGGGAACCAGATCACCTAGGAGTCTGGATGAGATATAAAGGCAATCAAGGAATTGTTGCCAATGGGACATCGACCTGGCAACAACCCATTTGGCTTTTTAGTTTTCTCAATTTTCAAGGCTGGCAATTCAGTTGAGGATGTGTACTTATTACCATCCATGAACAAGAAACACTAAGAAACCAGCACCATCCCATCTATTTCTACGTTATGATGAACCCATAAATTTCTTCTAATTATTATTTATTACCCCCTAGATATCATCGATCAACATCCAGAGAAGGACAGAGGAGATTTCAATGTCATTTTGACACAAGTTCCGGTTATTACTGGCCAACGCACCGCTATTATCAGCCTTGCATGAACCCCACCAGATTAGTTAAGCGTGAAACCGTTCTTACTGACGAACATATTGATCTATGGGTCGGTCGCGGCAAGAGAATAGATGTTAACGGATTATATTAACGGATATAAATCCAGTCCGGTATGACATACTTCTTTACTTAGCCATTCATATCGGCACAAGTGGGTACAACCAAAGAGAAGATCGTGGGGCCATTCTCGGATTGTTCATGCCTGATGCAGCCGGAGGAGCTTCTTCACGGTAGCTATTATAGGTGGGTTCATTCGTGGTTTTCCTCTTTAAGCACCCATTGAATGACATACATGTATCTTCACATGGACCTGAACAGAAGCCTTGATCAGAATGGTCACTTATCCACTTTGGCACCATGTATCAATCAGTCCACTGGTAATAGAGTGATGCAATCAATGAAGGACCAAAGCAGCTCAATAACCCCATTATATTCGAGTTTTAAAGTTTCTAAACTCCAGAGGTTGTAATTCCATTTACATTTCGCGAAATGGTTGCAATCATGCATTCGCATAATATTTGGTGGGCAACAAATTCAAGGTCAAAACAGATCAAAATAGTCTTAAATACCTATTGGAACAAAAGAACTTAAATGAGAGACAACAGAAATGGGTAACGAAGGTACAAGCATTCGACTTTGACATAGAGCATGTCAAGGGGAAGAAGAACATTGTGCGGATGCACCATCGAGGAGACTCCATGGACATGTTCTTTGATGGAGGTGACGAGCATTGGAACTCATTGTTAGTGGAATAGAACAAGTTCGCTTGTGTGGTGATGGATGGGTAGATACAGAATGACCGGGTATAGTGTCATTGATCGCATGTCATATTTTACAAGGATAGCCCACTTGGTTGCATTTGGCTCAAGAAGAAGATCCTCACTGAAGTTCATGATTCACCTCTAGCAGCCATCAAGGGTTTTTCAAAACCTATAGATGTGATCGCGAGAGAGGTTCTCAGCAAAGGGCCTCGGAGACATGTCAAGAGTGTGTGACTTGCTATGAACAAATCGAATGCTCTTCAAATAGGGCTTCAATTCCACCCATCCAGAGTAGAAATGGGAGAGTATATCTATGGACTTCAATATAGGTCTGCCCAAGGTCCGGTGGTAAGGACTGCATGTATGTAGTGGTCAACAGATTGACCACTTCACTTCTATGCCATACCAATAGAGTGCCAATGCAGCCTGGCGTAGCCGGTTTCGTCTTACAGGCTGTCATGAACATCACGCGACCGTAGGGACATTTGAGAGACTCGCTTTGGTTGGGCGACACCTAGCATTCATCGGCCACCCTATCGATGGGGAGATCAGATTGTCAAGTGGGTTGAAGGGTTTTTTGAGGAACTATGTAGGAGGACAGAGGAGAACATGGGTAAAGTGGTTACATTTAGGAATTACTGATAGAACACCACCATTGGTCCATTGGTATTATCAACTTTCATATCAGGCTGAATATGATGCCCAATCTTTGCAGACTTGGTCTTTGGGGAGACCCAAGGCCAAGGATTTCAACATAGAGAGTCATAAGATTCTGAAAGAACTGCTAAAATCCACGAAAACAGATGAGAAACGCAGCACGAACTTCAAGATTTGGTTTTCCTGAGACCCAACCCGCATACTACTCCAAGAAGAGCAATGGCAGCCGAAGCCCGATTTTTGTCCCATGATAATCATTGCCTCGGTAGGGCATGTCAGTTGTTTCAGAGCTTCCATAGGGGAGCAAGATTTATAACGTATTCCACATGTCTTGCCTAAAAAAAAAAGGAAGTGGGACAATTCAATAGAACATCAGAGGAGCTTCCCCATTGGATGAGGAGGGACAGCTTGGAGTTAGTTCCTGAGGAGGTTTTGGAGTTCCAGGAAAGGAAACTGAGTAGCAGGGTCACCAGAGAGTATTTGATCAGATGGAAGGCTTCCAGAGGACACTAGAGAGTGAAGTGTTGCAACACCTTAATCAGCTGCTTAAGGACAAGAAATTTTGGGAAGGGGGGACTGTAATGCCCCTTTCCAAATAGAAGCTCCAGAGAGGCTTAATGGTCTAAACGCCTCAAGCTCTCACTATAGTCGTGGCTAAAAGAGGGTAAACAAGGCGTACTAGAGTTCACTCCCATGTTGTATTTGAAAAGTGACATTGAGCTTAAAAAGGGTTAAAAGCTTTTAAGTCAACAGTGATTTAGGGTTTTGAAGTCAACAATGAATTAGGTTTTAGCAATGATTTAGGGTTCAACATGATTTAGGTTTTTGGAAGTCAACAGTGAATCAAGGCTTTAGCATGATTTAGGGTTTTGGAAGCTATAAAGGAAAGGTTAGCTAATCTAATTCAGATTATGTGATTATGACCTTGTCACTTAGAGAGGCGATCTCGAGAGATATAGTTCAAGTGGGATTCCATGAGTAGCAGACTGATTGATTTCGGTGTTGGAACACACACCCTAGTCAACAAACAGATCACACGTCTTCCATCATTCTTTTAGTAGTAGTTACACGCTCACATATTCTGGATAATATCTTTAGTTGTTTATTTGTGGTCAAGATAATTTTGTCTTTGATCTAGCAGAGTGTTGTCATTTTATTCACACGTCACTTTTGTAATCTGCGGAGATATCATAATATAAACTCTCCCATCACATTTATTATTTGTAAGGACCATTTATATGATGTAAACGACGATCCTATGTACACACACATTATTAGTGTTTCATAGACTAGCCAAGTCGTGAACACTGTAATATTGATAGTTTAGGCCCCCAAACCCTCATAGTAGGAGCTTGTAACGTCAGGAGGCAATAATCTTCCCAACATATCCAAACTTAATTCGCTAGGCCACCTTTTTCTTGTGGGAGAAATTTATTCTCCAACACTTTGATATGTCCTTTGCATGAAGCACGTTTGGACCTTTTATGATATGGTGTTGGTTTTGTCATATTACTAGGTTGTTAGATGAAATTATTCTAGGTTTCCTCGAGCAATGTGTAAATCACATCGTAGGTTGTGGGTAAGTTGTGGTGTCTACCCTTAAAAATCCATCCTTGGTTGTGAGCATCATAGTTAATCTTCAGAGGTGTTTCTAGATTTTTTTAACTTCACATCTGTTGTAAGCATTTTTATTCAATTTTTCCTTTGACTTGTGTACCTAAATTTTTTCTAGATAGTATATATATATATATATATATGATTTAGGATTTATATTATTCTAGAGAGTATGCATATATTGATTTGTATGTATATATACCTTCTATAATGATATTTTGATATAAATCTATGTATAATACTGATTGATTTCAAATTTTGAAAGGTTGAGAATAAGATATGCATATTGATTGATTTCAATTTTATAAGATAGAGAATAAGATATATAATTGTTTTATTGAGTTTTATTTTGAATTATCCTTGGTTTATTTTTTTTTAAATTTGTTTAGTATTTGTTTTTTATTTTTATCTAATTATATTTGCGGAAATATGTTTACTATTAAATTTTTATTTTTTATATAATTGTATTTGTGAAGAATTAAATTAAGTTAATTTATTGAAATATCTTTATAAAATTTTAAGGTAAATAGTTGGAGTTGAATTTTTTTTCTCCAAATTAATAAAAACAACAATTCAAATTATCTTACAAACTTCTAACAAAAAAATTTTCCTAGGACAATATAAATTCCCCAATCTTAATACAACCTCATAAGTTTATTATGATCATCTAACAAAGAAACTATTAAGAGGAACCATTGGCATCATGCATTCTATATAAAATATAAAAAATATAGAATAGACATCATGATTATGTGTATAATGAGTGTTCATAATGATTTTATTTGTTTGTTTATCTAATTTATTAAATTTAATTTATGAAAATAAAAAAATATAAATATTTTTATATTAAAAATATATTTACATATAGAATATTTAATTCTATATTTATATATTTTAATTAGTATGGTATTTTTTTTTATGTATTTTTTATATTATTTTTTTTAATCGTTTTGATTGAAAAAATACAAATAACTCATCTTATATATATTAGGTTATAAAATGTATTTAGCTTTTATAAATGTAATAAATTCATTTAAAAAAAATAGTATTCAATGGATTTATATGAATATTTATTACCTAAAAAGATGATATTTATTACCTTAAAAAGGATATAAGACAATAAAACCTTTTGAAATATGTATTTTTCTAATTTTTAAAAATGGTGATCAAAATATTTATATAAAAAAATTATTATTTAAAAAAAATAAAAAATAACAAAACCTAAAGATAAGGGAATAAACTTTTTAAAATATATTTAGAAAAAATAGATATGCTTTTCTAAAGTATTAAGTTGAAAATCAATATATTTACATAAGGATTTATTAACTTAGAACTTTAGTTATTTAACCATTACTTAATTATAATTATAAGAGTAAATTCAGAATTCCCTATCCTAATTTTAATTTGAATTTATAATCTCTTAATAAAAACACATATTCTTAACCCTTAATTATAATCATAAAATTACATTCAGAATCAGAATAGTGTGATTAACCATAACAAATTCACAAATTTAAAAATTGACCTTATCAATGGAAAAACAATTTAACCATGGTAAGAGTGTTTCACTTGACTCCCTCCCTAGATTTATATTTACGTAGTTTTTTAGTGGCATCGGAATTAGAATGAAAAAATAAAAACAAAGTTTAATACGGTATCCAAAGCAGAGGTACATCGGATTCGATATGCGGATGCCTCCATTAAGGAACTTTCAGAGATTTTACTATTTATAGAAACATAATACAGCTAATCGTACACTATCCAACTGTAGAAACTTCGCAGTATGGTTATGATAAAGAAACTGAAACTAATAACCACGATTTTCCATTCGGGGAGGTCGAAATACTTTAACTTTATTGCTAAAAACAGATGGTATATCTTCTAAGGCCACCCTTCATGGAAACTGTGAAGAAACTTACTACACCGTAAGCAGGGTATCTTTCGAAGATGATTGACCTGATATTTGAGTAAAATGTAAAAATCCAATTAGGGTAAACGAACTGGTAGTGGTTTAAGGAAGGAAAACAAAAAAGTAAAAAAACAGATGGAAAGAAAAGCTTAAAAAGCCACCGTGGATGATGTCTATATAGAGAATTGGGCTACCCTTTTCATCATTGCATTGCACATGATTTTTTGTTAGAATGTGATGTTTTGTTTTAGTATTAAAACATGGAGGACATTTACAGGGAGATGGAGAAAATTTTCAAGGAGATGAAGGCCATATGTCACAGGTGTAAATCATGGGAATACTGCATCTATAGATATCTAAACAACAAGGGACGTTCAAAAACCTTGCAGCCAAGATATAACTGTACGAGGTGCGACAAATACTTCACTCTCGGAGGAAAATTGTACGATGCTTCTTTACATTTGCCTCCAAACTGTAGAATATTTCGCCCGCGCAAGGTTTCTGTTGCGTCTCCTCCTTGCCTGAGTTCGGGTAATCAATATGGAAATGGATTGCATGTACAAGCCTCTTCAAATAGTTGTTTCATGCAAAGGACGGTTATGGTAGGATCCTACAAGCCGTTTCAGAGAGCTCATGGGGAAGCATGTTGCGGGACGCAGCCTGCCTTAAGGTTGCAGTCACATGGCAGAGATTTTTGTGGGTATTCAGGAAGAAATGTATGTCATCCTTATTTGGAGAATCCATGTAGTATTATTAATGCTAGATGCTCCAATGAAAACCTGGGAATGTGGTGGCCACATGATGATAGATCATCACATATTTATGGCACAACTTGTTTCCCTCCTTATGATCCTGGAAGCTCCAATGGAAACCTGGGAATGTGGTGGCCTCATGATGATAGATCATCATAGAATTATGGTACAACTTGTTTTCCTACTTATGATAGTCATTCAGGAGCTGAGCTCATTCCTTTCACATTTCCACAAAATTTTCAAGATGTGATGGCAGGAAATCAAGGGATTAACAATGGCCTGAGTACTATTCCACCATTCAATAATATTGATCCATTGGAACCGTTTGAGGTATTCGAGGCAAAATATGTGAATGCTGGTATGTTGCTGTCAAAATCCTTTGTAGAAAATGCTGCCAATGGAATATCAGTCGATGGAGGAGGACAAGAGGAGAAGATTGGAGACAACAACACTAATTTTCTTGGCAGAGAAGACACAGAGTTACACTCAGAATTGGATAATGCTTTCCCTGTAGGATCATATGAGTTGGAAGAAGAAAATGAATGGTTAATGGACTTTGTTGCACATAGTGAAGAACTAAAGAGTAGTGCAAGTGGAGGAGACAGTACAATTTCTGGTTTAGAATTAGAAGATAATTTAGACGTATGCCTGGAATTGGAATTGGAATTGGAACCATATGATTTTAACTGGAGGGAGGCACCAACTGATTCAACAGTTGATGCAAATCACGTGGGTGAAAACTACTTGGGTGCTTTTGAAGGAGATTGTAACCTGGGTGATATTGCCAATCTGTGGATGTTTTGCTAATGGAATTCAATATGTATCTAGTTTTAAGATGTTGAACCCTATTTAGTTCAGGAAATTTCCTTCATCAATCCCTTATAAGTCAAAGCATAGATTTTTATGAAACAAGTACAAAAACAAGCAACACAAATAGAACCAGTAGGGTATGAATGCCACGGCATGTCGAAAATATATTGTGGTTTAATTATTTTGATTCATTGGTTCATATATATAGATATATGAATGATAATTTCCTATTATATGATAATGCATTTTGGCATTGGCTGGAAGAATATAAACCCTTCGTAATAGTATTTTTTTAACTGAGCCAACAGTCTCTTTTATTCAAAGGCTAGGAGTAAATTTGATTTGTGTATGAATTCCAGATTTCAATGGTTTATTCTTTATATATATGCCTGCAGTGGTTTATGTTCATTGAGTATCATATGCAGTAAAACAAAATTCCTGGTTAATGCTTCTGATATTGCAAAGAATTTTGGAATGCTTTTGGATTCAATAACTAAATAAAGCATCAGCTTCCATTTGCATTTAACGTGCTTAATGGCGAACATGATTAATTATTAATGGCGGTCCCAAGCTACCGCCTGTGGCAATCTTCCAGCCACGTTTACGCATCAAATTTTTCAAAATAAAATTACTAATATTTAATACTGGACATTTTTCTCACGTAGCTTTTGAAAGAGACGGAATCTTCGATCAAGGTGGAAGGCTAGCTTTATTTTATTTTGGTAATTATTATTGGAATTTCTGCTAGCTTTATTTTATTTTCGTAATTATTATTAGAATTTGGTTATAAGTTTTATTTGTTTTTAATTATTATTGAAATTTGGTTATAAAAGAATGATTTGAATTGTAATTTTTTATTATAAAATTAATAATTAAAATTTTAATTATTAATTTTATAATAAAAAATTATACAATATTAATAATTAATATCTATAATTTTGATAATTTTTATTTTAATCTAGTAATTATTATTTCAATTTGGTTATAAGATTTATTTTATTGATAATTATTATTGAAATTTGATTATAACTTTCATCCAGAGACAACTTTCATGCAGGTTATCAATGATATGTTAGCTAGTCAACGGACCATGTCTCAGTCCTTGGCACAGGTGGTTGATAGATTGGCTAGAGTGGGCACCCCATACACACAAGTCCTGCATGCAGCACAGGGGCACTCAGGAGCAGGAAGTAGAACCCAGTCATCCTCTCGCACATACACCTCTACAAGTAGGATTCCCAAACCCTTGTTTCCCAGTTTCCAAAGGGCACCCCTGGTAACAACACTGCCACCGATAGAACAGAGGCCACCCACTCATGCAGAGGACATTGCAGAGTATAAGAGGGAGTATGCAGCATTAGGTCGTGAATTTCATTAGGACATGACCTTAGTCGAGTACTATGGACTCAGACTCAGGAACTGCCCAGAGAATCATAGAGGGGAGGACCACAATAGCAGCAGGTGCATAACCTCGATTTCATCCGAAAAGTTGTGAAACTCACCATCCCTTCCTTCGATTGATCATCCAAATACACTGCCAAATCTTGCGTATTGAAGCTAGACACGTATTACAAGCTCAACCAGATGAATGAGACAAAGGCCATTAGTTTTGTGACCTTACACTTGGAGGGTGAGGAACATGAGTGGTGGTATCATGAACTGGTGACATTGGGTCACAGTCACATCACCTCCAATAGGGATTTTACAGATAGGCTCATGGATAGTTTTGAAAAGAAGGATCTCAAGATACACTTCAAGGATCTAGCGCAGTTGAGACAAACCGACATAGCAGAGGTCTTCATCACAGATTTTCAGTGGGTAGTTGTGGCAGTGATGGATATATTAGAGCCCAGGATGATCATGCTATTCACAGAAGGACTCATAAATCCTTTGAGAGGATGGGTGAAGGCATACAGGCCTCCCACTTTGCAGGATGCCATCCTTCGCACTCGATATCTGGCATAATCAGTGCCAAAGACTAAAACTTTCTCCAGACCATTTGTGCCCTAGAGGGATCGAGACAGGAAGCCATTCTAGAAATAATGGAAGGGAAAGGAGAAATTGGATGATGAGATTAGGCGATATCTTATGAGGAAGAAGATTTTCTTCAATTGCAGAGATCCTTGGGTCCCAGGCCACAGGTGCATGGGCAAGGGAGAGATTCATTATATTGAGGTAATAGTAGACAACGTGGACAGTGAGGAGGAGTAGCAGGACAGTGGATCCACTAGTTTAGAGGGGGAGTCAGCACCAGTAGAGGAGAATCCTCCCCGTAGACCACTGACACCGATAGGAGCCCATCCTCCAATAGTCTCACAATCACTAGAGAAGGATAAAAGGAGGAAACCAACAAAGGGAGGAGTCATAGTGACCCTTTCTAGTGTTCCCAGGTATGATACCCTCTATATCAGAGGGATTATTCAGTGGCAATGGGAAATCGCCCTGATAGATGGTGGGTCACCCACAACTTCATCGATGCTTTATTAGTATCGACACGGTCACTTCATATAGAGGAGTTTGAGGGGTTTGATGTTGCGATAGTAGATGGCCGCACAATGGAGTGTCTAGATAGAGTTCCAAACTTAGAGATGAAGTTAGGCAACTACACAGTGAGAGACACATTTTATGTGGTTGACCTATCAGAC
>SNQJ01S0036681.1:29235-50123 GCA_010110895.2 Picea sitchensis
AGACTTGCAGTATTTCATGTGAAATCTCTCAAGGAGATATCATGCATACTTGGCTTGAGACAGTTTGATTCTTGATGCATCATGACTGATCTCGAGTCCAAGGAATAAATGCAGCATACCCATGTCCATCATCAAGAACCTTTCATAAAGAATCCTCTTCACTGCATAAATCACTGAATTTGAGCAATTGGTGATCAACAAATCATCCACATACAAAACTAGGAGTAGAAGAGAATCATTTGTCCTGACCATGTAAACATTCAGGTCTGAATTACAACATACAAGGTTCTATGATAGTAGGTAGGATTCCATCTTGGAATACCATGCCCTTAGATCCTAATTGAGGTCATAAATAGACATCTTAAATCGATAGACCAAAGATGAATATTGCATAAATCCAATGGGCTACTCCATATATATCTCCTCAAAGAGATCATCATGAAGAAATGCATTCTTCACCTCCATCTTATGGACTTACCATCCCTTATATTCCAAAATGGAAAGGGCCATACTTATGAAATCAATATTCTCTACTAGAGAGAAGGTATCATCATAGTTAATGCCATGCACATGTTGAAATACTTTGGAAACTAGCCTAGATTTGTATCTGCTAATCTATCCATCTGCTACACTCTTGGTCCTGTAGACTCATCTTCACCTGACAAGTTTCCTTCCTAAAAGAAGGGGAAGCATATCCCAAGTCTTGATCTTAAGGAGGGATTTGTACTCCTCCTGGATGGAGGATTCCCAAAATGGCATTCCTAGGTGGCATCGGTTAAGTGGTAGTTAGTGAAAGATGATCCTTCTTGAAATCATATTTATTCCTCCTAGTATCGGTTGGATCCCCAACAAGATCGCTTGCATCCTCAAGAGTAGTCTTGGCTCACTTGGGCCTTTTCTCTTCTCTACATCTACATCTCGATGCACTGACTCTGCACATGACCATACCGACTCTGTATCTAGATCATATGAATCCTCTGAATCAGAGCTCACATCTGAAGAAGATTCAACATGTGATTTCTCATCATCTTTGGCATGGGGAAGAACAAAGGTGTCTACATATGGTTGCTGAGGTACATGCGAGCCACTTTCCTCAAATTGGACATTATGTTCAATGATGAGTTGGTCCAAGGAAATATCAATGAGTCTATATCCCTTCACACCGTTGGGGTATTGAACAAATATACACTATGTTCTTTGTGGATCAAGTGCCTTCCTCTTCTTAGAGGGAATCCTAGACTATGAACATGATCTAAAAATACGGAAGTGGGTCACTTCCGATTTGATGTCGCTCCAAGCCTCGTAGGGGGTCTTATCCTTGACAGATCTATGGGGGGATATGCTTTGGATGTATTTTTCACAATTAAGTTCTTCATCCCATAATCTCTGTGGAAGTGACTTTTCATGTAGCATGCAAGATTCCATCTCTTTTAGAAATCTATTTTTCCGCTCAACAAGTCTGTTTTGTTGCGAAGTATAGGAAACTATGTCTTGCAACTAAATCTGTACCTCATGACAAATATTCTTTATATCATGGTTGACATAATCTCCCCCATTATCTATTTAGCGGACTTTAATTTTGTTTCCTGACTGTGTCTCAACAAGGGATTTGAAATATTTAAGGTGTTGAAATACCTCTGAATTTTTCCTAAGAAATAAAATCCATGTGAAGTGTGAGAAATCATCAAGAAAAATGATCATGTACCTTGCTTTACTGATTGATGGATGCAAAAAAGGGCCCTTGAGGTCACTATGGATCATATCTAAAGTAAAGGAAGCCTTTTGAGTCTTTCCTTTGTCGAATTTCTCTTGAGGGTGTTTTCCAGAACAAACCCCTCTCAAATCTAGTTCAATAAATTCAGAAAATGTGTAGAGTCTAGATTGATGATTTACCTCACCGGTAGAAACCATGAAATTGGTTTTCATTTCATAGATATACATGACATCAGGAGTCAATATGAATATATTTTGGGTTCCAGAGGTTTTCATTTGATACATGAAGATAAGATTGATGGAAAGTTTGGGAACGTGTAGCACATTCTTGAAGCTTCCGTTTGTGAGTTAAGTTCTTCCTTTGCCGATGATATCGACTGGAGAGTTGTCCCCCATCAAAATAACAGGACCTTTTCATGCATCCAATGAATAATAGAATTTTTTTTTGGCATCCATGTGTTGTGACGTACTTGAATATACGATCCAAACATCGGGAGGGGAGTTGATGGAAATCAAAGCATGGCTAGAACTACCTTTCTTGGGATTCTAATCTTTTGGATTCTTCTTCTTGGGACCCTCGGGGATGCGATCTCAAAGGTTGTTTTGCTGAAGTATTTGGGTCATTATTTCTATGTATTTCTGCAGACATCCAGTTTATCGATGGAATCCTTTATGGAAGTAAGTGCATTTATCCCCTTTTCTTCTGTTTCGACCTTTGGATCCGGAGGCATCATTGAAGGGTTTTGAGTACCCTTCCTTCTTTCCATTTCCATGTAATTTACTTGTATCTTTGTATTTAGATTTATGATATTGATGATCATTGCCATCTTGCACAGTAATTGCATGCGCCTTTGGGCCTTTGATTTTTCCCATATTGATGATATTGTTTTTCTCTTGTGTTAGAGACTCGATAAAGTCCTCAAGAGAGGGAATCATCTAGGTAGATCTAGAGGTGAAACTAACTTAATAAAATGTGGATAAAAACACTGAGTATTCTAGACCAATTTTGGAGAGAATGGTGAGAACCATTTGTTTTTCCTCCTTAGATTTATCAACCCTGCAATCTTTGAGTTGTGACAAGAAATCCTTATATTTGGTAAAGAAATCTTGGAGATTGTCAAAGGTTTTTGGATACAATGTGAGAAATTCCACCTCAAGAATGTGTCCCCTCATCTCATCATGTTTTTCCAAAAATCCCTTCCATGGTGGTACAGGCTTCATTGGGGTTTTTATAGGAGGATATCTAAAAGAGGAGTTCAGGAGAAATGATACTACCAATTGTTCCAAACCCTTTATCCATTTGATTTAGATACTTGGATTTTTCTATGGATGATGTTGGTTTTGTCTCTATGTTCATGGTTATATAGTATAATCATTTTCCTCAAAGATTCAGTATCATATTCTCCTTCCATGTAAATAAATTGTAGGGTGTAAGAATGAATTCTTTTGGAAATTCCATTTTTCCACTGTCTTCAATCTTTGATACCTGAAAAAATAATTTGGTGTGTCTTTACCCTAGAAGTTCGTTGGCTATGATACCATGTAAATGTGTTTATCCTTCACATAATATATATAGCTAGGAATTGATATACAAAGTTGTATAGAAAATATGAGAAAAGGAAAGTGAGAGGGAAAGAATTGAGGAATTCTCATTAACCAAATAAATGAATGATAATTTACACATTATATACTCTGTATAGCTCAAATAATGCATGTTGGAGGAGATTAAAATGCACCATAGTGGTGGTATAGAGTGATATGTAGACACACCAACAATTATGGGAGTAAACTACCACCTAGTCTAGTCTCTTAGGAAGTTACTGGAGTGAACTGCAACCTAGTTTGAGTTAACTAGTCTCTTAGTGTTCATTTAACTGACTGAAAAAGAGTGAAGTGAGGAGGATATTAGGGAATCATGAGTAATGTACTAGTCTGGTGATGATACCAAGGACAATGTGCATTATCTGGTGATGATCCCAATGTTGCATGGTGATAATATCAATGTGGCATCTAGACTCTACTCAACTAATCAAACTGAAGTGTGAACTGAAGATAATATTCTCATAGAGGAATATTCTCCCTAAACTATAGGAGATTGAATAATGACTAATAAACATAGCGAAAACCTTAGTAAAAATAAACCCTAGGTGTGTGTGACGTATCTTCAACACACGACCTCTAAATGTTGTCGCCAACTACATGATCTTTGCACCATCATCATGGAAATTATTGGCATCCCAGAGGGTTTCACATATGAATGTATGATGTTCTGGATCCACATAGGAAATTCCTTTGAACTATGGTACCCCTGTGTATTATCTACCCCTTCCATGTTGTTGGGTGTAGGACCCTTTCCTAATGATGCTAGTTGAGTCTGGCTACCTATACCGCTACCACTTCCCTGGCTACTATTTCTCTAAATTCCTCTACTGATTACAAGTTCTCTTGAAAGATCTTTGAATGTTGTCCTGGATTCAGGCGACGTCCACGAGGTTATTGTTTCGAACCAAAACTCAACTCAGACAAGAAATAATGGTTCTTCTATGACTGGACTAAGTGAGACATCTTCCTCTTCTCCCTCTATCTATTGTACCTATATGATATCGATGTCTGCACAATGTTTTGGGTACTCATTTCCCTTCTCTCTCTCCTCAATCATAGTTCTCAACTTCTTCTACCTTCTCCCACTGAGAAAATCTCAAGATTCATATGCTCCTTCTGATATCCCTTCTTCTAGATCATATTGAGTTGGATACCACTCATGCTCAGTTGGTGAAAAGTCATTCTAATCTAAATATAGGTCATCCTCATCCGTTTTTCCTAAATTTTGTGATATCTTATTCCTTCCTATCCCCATCCCCTTCTCTTTCTTCTCTCTTCATTCTTTATCCTCTTGATTCTACTACTTTTCTCTATGCTTCATTTCTTCTCACTATTATTAATCCAGCCTTCCTTCTCAACATATTTGTATACATGATAAACCAAAAAACAAAGTGACATCCCCTTCCTTGCACATGTTGTAGCCATAATCTAATGATAGTATGCCTCTTTTTGGCATCACATAGTGCATGAATATAAACATACCTTTCTTCATCTCACCAATGTATTTCATCCCAATAATCACCGTCGTATTTGTGTCCCAATATAGCGCATGAATGTAAACATAATATAATATTTATATACCTAATATTTGTATACTCACACAAAGACACAAAGACATTAGTGTTTCCATATTTTTCTTCCATAATGTATATACTAATTCATTGTTTACATATTTTGAATTATTGTTTACATATTTTTTTTTCGATAATGTATATCTCTACATGAATCTCCTTGATAGAATTGTTTTTCACCAATGTAATTATTGTATGGATATTCACAAGTAATATTTCTCTTCACCTCCGTAATTACTAAATGAGTATTTTTCCATAAGTTATAGTTATTCACATTGTATCATGGTCTTGTGTGAAACCTATGTGATCGATGCAATACATGATTTAACAAAATGGCCAACTTTAATGAAAATCATCTTTTCCTTTTTTTTCTAAAATGATGTTCTACATTGCCGTAACAAAAACTAAAAATTCATTTAAAATAAAAAGTTACACAATGTTCAAAAAGTCCACTTGTAAAGATTCTTTTATATTTCAAAACTTTCTAATGATATTTTAGATTTTCATAAACAACAACTCCAAAAACTTATACAAGATTAGGATTAGGGAAAGATCAAGGTTAGAGTTATACCGTTGATTTTATTAATAATAAGTTATTACAATAAAAAGTGGTTAATTCTATTATTATTAATAGATATTAATGTAATATACACTATTCATAATATTAATGGTTATTATTAATATACAATGGTATTAGTTATTATTAATATACATGAATTATGTTATTAATTAATAATAATAACAAAGAGGGTTGTGTAGTAACAAGTCCCTGCGAAGACAACTATGTTTCTTTTCAGTAAAGGGCAGGGACTTGTTGCGCTTCCTAAAACTAAAACCCAATAATTGATTTTCAGCGTATCAAGGCGCATGTGGCACAAGCATCATGTTCTCTCGCCTAAGCTCTATTGATCTACGACGCATATTGTTCGGCATTTTGCAGGGTGGTTGCCAAGGCTTTCCTAACTTGGGGTGCCACTCATCGAAACTCTCGCCGACACACTCAGAAGTTCTTGCATTATGTCGTATGAAGGAGGCTCCATGAGCGATGGAGGTTCACTCTCTCTCGACTGAGAGAGACGAGCGAGGGAGATTCTTTGACAGACTGGGGTGGCCTGAATAATCTTTGACATAGTCCTGTCCCGATCGAGTTCTTGTGCAAGCTAGCTGGGGAAGAGGCCTTAGAAAATAGGTATAAAACAATATGAAACTAATAAGCATGATTTAGTGAAACATAACAAACTCGTAACCATCTTACATTTCGAAAAACATCACAATGCTCTATTACAAATTTATACTAGAAAATATGTATTAAAATGGTATGCAACTAAGCATGAGCCTTATATAATAAACTTAATAAAATACTCACCAGAAAGCATCCATATAAATTAATAAAATAGGCATTAAAGTTTATGCCACGACATTTGCTGTTGAGAATGGGAACACGTGGATGGTGTTGGAAATGCATGTTAGTAACTAGCACAGCCACAATTATGTGGCTGATGAACGTCGAAAGGCATAATAAATCTACAAATCCTAGAATAAACAGTAATTAAAGTTTTGTCCAAAGATAGCAAATACAATTAAAGTAAATTCAATACTTAATTTCAAGCTTATCATGATACACAAGGAATTAATACGCAAGTATCATAAAGAATTAATACGCAAGTATCATATTCATTTCAGGCTTATCATGATGATTCGATGTCACGCATTGACGACATGAATATTTGAAATCCTATTTATGCTTCATATTCACTTTGAAAGCGAGAGTTGCGCATTCATTTTTATTACCAACACCATATAAAAAGGTGTATTAAATATGCCAGTGTATTTTTAAAACGTTTTAATTATTGGGGCAGCAAAGTTGCTGTTTACTTCATTGTTTCTGGGATTTCAAAACAAGCGGCGACTGGTACAGTAACCTGAGGGCATAAAAATCCAGCAGGTGGTGGTTGGCACAATAACGAGAGGGCATAAAAATCAGTAGATAAATAATACGTTGCAACATTTCACAATCCACAAACGCCTGGTAAGGAGGCGGTCATGAGATGACGGCTGGTAATATGAAACGTTTGGCTTGATAAATGGAACACGTGGGCATCAGAAGAAGAAGAACATGGTTTAATCTTACTTAATCATTTAATCGTGGAAATTACATATTCTTACAGTAAATTTTTAATGTGATTAGGTAAATGTTAAAAAGTAAACAATGTGATTAGGTAAATGTTAAAAAGTAAACATGTTAACGGATGCCTTGATAAATGCAAGAAAGTTATGAACAATAAATCTGACCTATTGATTTTGGAGGACAACTAAGAATATGCGAGCATCTTCAATGCATAGCCATCAGATTAGGGTTTAAGGTTAAATAAGGTTAAAAGATCATTAATTGTTCCCATTATCAATAGGTGTACGCCTTTCAACGTAACTAGACGTTTTCTTGCACACTTGTAGGACAAATAGACGCTTGCAACAAAGTACGGATCAAGATTAAGCAAGAGAGGCACGAGAAGCATCTGAGCTAGTAGAAAGGCATGCAGGAAAGGTAAATGGAGCAGAATAGTTATTCTTGAAACCAGTATTGCACTTGCTTATTGTCCAGTGTAGGAGAATTGGGTAGAGTATCTGGTCGGTGCAGTATGCGAACGCTTGGGCGGACATAAATATAGAAATGCGCTCAGGGCTCAAGATGAGGGGTTGGATGATTATGCAGAATTGCAGAAACAGTCAGGGGAACATAGTTCAGCAGTTCAGTTATGATTATCTGGTCTAGCTCAGCAGTTGGCCTTCCTAGGGTTCAATACAGTTCAACTCTTGTATCTGCATTCAACGTCATGGCATTGAACGGTTGAAGGAAGGATCAATTCTCCAATAGTGATGCATTTCCTGTGAGGTATGAAATGCACAGGATATAACTCACAATAGATTGAAATGAATCGTACCATGTATATCTTGAAGGGAAAAACATTCTCTCACTTAGGTATAACCCTAGCACCTCCTATACCTGGAATCTACTAATTCACAGTGTTCTCTCCTTCCATGTCTTAACCTAAGTGTATCAAAGCTACCTGCCCCTACAAAATGAACTAGGTTTCGTAAGTATAGAATTTATATATTAGATTTGATTCATAACTAAATTTTACAAGATCTATTATTTGCATGAAGAGAATCATTTCGCAAACATGGCATTGCCAACAACCAAATATTTAGCAGTTGATTCCAGAATTCCCACTTGTAGATTTGACTAAATCACTCACTTAGCATGATTAAATCTACATGTATTTCAAGGCTTGGCATTTGTGAGGATAAATGATATATCTATGTTACATTCCTCACCTGATAATTTCTTTGGTGGGTAATTTTTCACAGAGGAAATGCATTGATGCTGGTTAATAAGAATCGTGGAAAATGCACATCAAGTTCTCTAGAACTTGCTACATATATACTCCTCCAACGATACCTGAAAGCAAGGAAGAATTGTGGGTGTTGAAGCATTCTTAAACGAAATAGTTCAAGTCGCCACGGATATCATTGAATCATTAGAATGTGACTCATAAGCGCAATAGGCAACAGTTCTTGACCAAGCCCTTGATTCTAATATGAAGATGTTTGATATATGATTCCTCAAAATGAAGATGTTTTCACAATGCTCTCGTTGATTTCAAATCTTCTCAGCAAATTCCAAGGATTATGCGGTGGGAGTCTTTTGATTTAGATTAAAAAGATGGGCACACTATCTTTTGTCCCTATCTCCTCCAATATTGACTCTGCTTTGGGCGAGCTATGGAATGATTTGACTTCTAACTATTCAACAAGATGAACATGAAGGCATGAAAAGAGAAGAGGAGGAGGGTGAAGAAAGTGGGTATAATGAGAACGTCTCAGAGCCACCGGGTTTTGAACATCCAATAGATTTTTTATTCCATAGATGGAAGACGAATCTCTGACATGCAACATGCATTCCTCGTTGGGAAGAGGCAGATGCAACACCATGAATCACGTCTGCACTCTGTTGGTTCCAAGGGTGGGATATTCACAGAAATGTCGAGGGAAAATAGTTTCGGGTCACCTTATTATATTAAAGGCCCAGTTTGAAGCATTGCTACTAATATAGAAGGATTGTTACAGAAGGAAGGGTTACCCAAAAGAGGAAATCACTGGCTACAATGGGGGCATTTGGTAGGGATACTATTATTAAAAAGCCCAAAAGTAAAAACACTAATGTCTAGACCAAATCAACATACAGGAAGTGGGGCAAGAAGAACAGGGCTAATGGGAACCCCGCAGCAGAAGATACTGCTTTCATAACTCCTTTTTCAGAAGATATGCCTTGAATGGAGGTAGGAGATGTATATTTCTGGATTTTTCTCAGCAACTAAATATTCAAGATGTAGTCATATTACCAAAAGAATTTAACAAATAGTCAATTCTGAAATAAAGAATTTATCAACAATTTCAATTTCAATCGGATGCAAGCATTGTGGAACTTATCTTTGATTCTTTTTTCTTTTGTGTGTTGTTGGTGTGTTTCCGTTTGTGTGTTGTTGGTGTGAGTTGTTAGAATTCTTCGGCTCTTCTAACCTCCTTCTTGCATGTACAAGACTTTGTTGTGATCAGCGGAGAGGATTTTGCGGGGATCAGGGGGAGAGGATTTTGCTGCTAACTTGCTTCTTGCATGTACAAGACTTTTCTAGGATCAACGGAGAGGATTTTGTTTGGATCAGAGGGAGAGGATTTTGTGGGGATCAGAGGAAATGGACACTAGAAATCTGGAGCACCTGCCTGAAGAAAGAAAATAGATGGGGATGGAAATCTAGAGCTGCAACATGATGAAAGAAAAGAGATGAGGATGTTGTGTGTAAAGCCAACAAATTGGCATGGTGGCATGGTGGTTTGCATGGGGCTATAGGTGGAAGTCAGAGATCAAGGTGGAAGTTAGAGATCAACATGGGATATGGACTAGATACGATACATGGGAGCATGCAAACATTTAATGTTAAGAAGTAATGCTAGACTCATGTCTATCATTACTTCATTGTGAAAAAATAGAACACAAATATGCACTTTAAAGAAAAGATAAGCTAAACTTTCTTCCTCCTCTCCTGGGGAAGAAGCCAAATAAGAGGTCGAATTTAAAAGGTAGCTTAAAATTGTATGAATTTCCAACTTATATTGTATGAATCTCTCAAACTTTAGGTTAAAACAATCTAATTTCATTGATTTTTGTCCCACCTAATTGAAAAACTAAAAAAACGATTACTATTAGTCCCTACGAGCATGAAGGGTAGGGACAAATAATTATTAATAATAATAATTATACTTTATTAATAAGTATGAATAATATTATAGTCATTAGTAATAAAGTATTATCATATAAATATTTATCTATGATAAAATTTTAATTCACCTTTAACACTATGAAACTATGATAAAGTTTTAATTTACCATGATCCAATAATCTATGTTAAAGTTTTGATTTACATCCCATTGTAGGGAAGTTCCTTCCATGCAATATATTATTTTAATTCAAAATTCCTATCTTTGTGACTAATGGAAATTTTCATTTAAAGAATTTTTCTCAAAAACCATGGTCAAAACATCTATTTCACAATGTGCCAAAGCTTGTGATGAACATAAACCTAACTTGAAATGTGATGAAACTCAATGTTGCAATGTGATCAACATTACCCAACATCACAACATCACGAAAATATCCTGACATCACATTTGAACATAACCTTTCACTAACATCACAAAGAGATGCAATCCTACATAATCTGATGTCGCAATGTCACAAACTTATCCCACTATTGCAATATGATAATTATACCATGTCGTTGTAAACTAATGTTAGTCATGGTTATGTTGATATAATACTTGCAACATAACCCAACCCTTCATCTATGTCACAATGCGTCATAACCATAAATGAACATAATGGTTCGTGACAATCCAACCTAGATGAATATCAAAATGAAATATCACCATTCTCAATCATCTCACTTTAACATAATTTTTAATGAATTTATCTATTTGAGATAACCATAAACAAATAGGATGTGTGGTGTAATGTTATAATGTGACTAAAACTAGCATATCCTTATAGGAACATTGCAATGCAATGCCCATGGCTAAACCTTATTATGTGATGAACATTTCCATTTGTCACATTGTGATGAACATTTCCCTTTCTCGCAATGTGTCGAAAATTTCCCTATGTCAGAATGTGTTAAACATTTCCTAATGTCAGTACATGATGAACATAGTCGAAGGTCGCATTGTCACTATCAAATCCCAACATAACAATGTGACAAACATAAATTGGGTATGTGAATAATAAGGTCGCAATGTGACAAACACAAAGCAACGTGGAATTGTGATGAACATTGCCCTATCAGTGCAATGTGATGAACATATCCTCACATTGCAATGTGATGCACATATCTTGATGTCACAAGGTGAAAAACATTTCTAAACATCCCAATTTGAAGAACACAACCCATTATTGCAATGTGATGTTCACAAACCAATGTGGAAATGTGAGAAACATAGACCAACATTACAATGAGACAAACATTTCCCAACATCGTAATGTGATGAGCATAACCTGATGTCACAACGAGACGAACATTTCACAACGTCCCAATGTGACAAACATAACTAGATGTCACAATATGATGAACAAAACCCGATGTTGTAATTTGATGAACAAAGCCTCATGTAGCATTTTTGACGAACCAAACTTTATTAACATTGCAATGCAGTATTTCCATAGTAAAACATGGTTAAACATAATCAACATCACCCACCATTATTGGCTCCACAAGGTCTACGAAGGTCATCCAAGGGCATGGTCAACAATACTCAACCCCACTCAGCCATAGTCAACCATGGTTGTGGTCAACCATATTCAACCATGGTGAAGGTCACAATGTGACAAACATAAATTGGCTATGTAAATAGTAACTTCACAATGTGACAAAGATAAACATACATGGAATTGTGATGGACATAACCCTGAGACCACAATGTGATGAACATATGCTCACATTGCAATGTGACACACATATCCTGATGTCACAATGCGACAAAGATTTCCAAATGTACCAATCTGATGAACACAACCCATTGTCGCAATGTGATGTACACAACCCAATGTGGCAATGTGAGAAATATAGACCAACATTGCCATGAGACAAACATTTCCCAACTTCAGAATGTGATGAACATAACTTGATGTCACAATGAGACAAATGTTTCTCGAGGTCCCATTGTGAAAAACATAACTAGATGTCACAATCTGACAAACAAAACCTGATGTCGCAATGTGATGAACAAAACCTCATGTCACATTGTGATGAACAAAACCTAATCAACATTGCAATGTGGTAGTTCCATAGTAAACCATGGCTAAACATAATCAACATTCCCCACCATAATCAACTCCACAAGGTCTATGAATTTTAGCCAAGGGCATGATCAACAATACTCAACCTTGGTCCACCATAGTAAAACCATGTTTATAGTCAACCATGGTGAAGCTTGCAATATCACAAACATAAATTGGCTATGTAAATAGTAATGTTGCAATGTGATGAACATAAATGAACGTGGCATTGTGACACACATATCCTCATCATCACAATGTAATGAATATATTCTCACATTGAAATGTGACACAGATATCTTGACATCACAATACGACAAACATTTCCAAATGTCCTGATTTGATGACCACAACCCATTGTCCTAATGTGATATACACAACCCCATGTTGTGATGTGAGAAACATAGAATAACAATGCAATGCAATGGACATTTCTTGACATTGTAATGTGACAAACATAACATGATGTCGCAATGACATGAACATTTCCCAACGTCATAATGTGACAAACAAAACTATATGTTGCAATGTGAAAACAAAATATTGATGTCATAATGTGACAAGCAAAACTCCATGTCACAATGTGATGAACAACATTTGATCAACATTGTAATCTGGTAGTGCCATAATAAACCATGGTTAAACATAATCAACATGGCCCACTATAATCAGGTCCAAAAGGTCTACGAAGGTCAACCAAGGCCATGGTCAACATTAGTCAACCTCAGTCAACGATAGTCAACCATGGTTATGGTAAACCATAGTCAACCATGGTGAAGGTTGCAATGTGAAAAACATAAATTGGCCATGTGAATAGCAATGTCACAATCTGACAAACATAAACATATGTGGCATTTTGACATACATAGAACTGTCATTGCAACATGACAAACATATTCTCACATTGCAATATGACGCACATATCCTGACGTTACAACGCGAAAAACATTTCCAAACGTCACGATCTAATGAACACAACCCATTGTCACAATGTGAGAAACATAGACCAACCTTACAATGAGACGAACATTTCCCGACGTCGCAATGTGACAAACATAACCTAATTTCATATTGATATGCACATTTCCTAACTTGGAAATGTGACGAACATAACTCGATGTCGCAATGTAATGAACAAAATCTGATGTCACAATGTGATGAAAAACCCTCATGTCGCAATGTGATGAACAAAACCTTATCAACATTTCAATGTGGTAGTGCCATATTAAACCATGGTTAAACATAATCAACATGGCTCACCATAATTAGGTCTACAAAGGTCAGGCAGGGGAATGGTAAAGATTAGACAACCTTGGTCAACCGTAGTCAACCATAGTCAATTGTAGTCAACCATGGTCATGGTCAACCATAGTCAACAATGGTGAAGGTCAACTATGATCAACCATATTGAACTTTGGTCCACATCAAACTCATTCATGGTTAACCATAATCAACTATGGTTTAGGTCAACCTTAGTAAACCATACTCTTCGTCATGGTCAACAATAGTGAACTATAGTTAAGGTAATGGTGAACCATAGTTATAGTTAAGTTCAGACATGGTGAAAGCCATCCTTAGTCATGATCAACGATGGTAGTGGCCATCCACGGTCATCTATGGACAACAACTGTCAAACATAGTAACCATTTTCAACCATGGTCAACGATAGTCAACCATGGTTGTGGTCAACCAAGGTCAACCATAGTGAAGGTCATCATTAACCATGGTCAACCATAGTGAACCAATGTCAACCAAGATCTACCAATGTTAACCATAGTGGTGGTTAATTTCATGGAAAATAATTTTCAACCATAGTTAAGCATTATCAACCATGGTGAACCATGGTCATACTAAATCATGGTCAAACATAGTCAAAAATAATAAACTAAAGTCAACAAAGGTCTATGGAAATCAACTAGGGTCACGGTCAACCATAATTAACCATGTGCATGGTCAACCATTCTTTCATCATTTTAATAATTAATAATAATTTATTAATGTATTAATACTTTAATAATGTATTCATAGTGTATTACTTTGTTAGTGTATTATAACTTTATTAATGTAACACATTAATGTATTAGTACTTTAGCAATGTATTAAGGCATTACATTATTAATAATGTATTAATACATGATGGTCAAAACACTAACCCCCTCTTATTGCAAAAATTGCGAAATTTAATTAAATTTAGTTGGTAAGCAAAGAAAGGCATCCCCTAAAAATACCCCTGGATTCTAATAGATAGTAAAAAGAATTTTGTTATACAAAATTGACAAAACCCCAGAAATGCCTCTACATCAATCGACTAAGTAATTCCATTAAATATGTATAGGAAAATTGAGTGACATAGTCAACTAAAAAACCCTATAACTAAGTAACAAATGCCATCAAGGTGTTCCTATAGATCTAAATCCCTGGTCTTAAAACATCCATGACATAGATCTTCTCAACAAATTGAAATAAAAAATAGCCTTTCATAAGAATTATGTTTTGCAAGCCTAACAAACAAAAAGATTCTCAACAATCTAACCAGTGTCATGTTGATCAAGAAAGACTTCCACAATAACTCAATGGTTAGTTTGAAAATTACCTTACCTCAAGGTAAATTTGTAGTACAATTTTCCATGGTGTTTGTCTGGCTGGATTCCATATTGATAGTAGTATTTTGTACGAGGATTGTTGATCAAGAAAGACCTCCACAATAACTCAATGGTTAGTTTGAAAATTACCTTACCTCAAGGTAAATTTGTAGTACAATTTTCCATGATGTTTGTCTGGGTGGATTCCATATTGATAATAGTATTTTGTACGAGGATTTTCCATGGTGGTTGTCTTAGTCGATTCTATATTGATAAAAAAAATTAATTGCTAGTGACGAGATAACGATTAGAACTTTGTTGTTATATAATGAAGGTGGGAGCTTATCAATAACAATATAGCTAAGACTTTAAGACATATCAAACACCCTAATCTTTCTGTATCCTCTCCTTTAAAGTTTCGAGTTCCTACACCATTCTATCCCTTAAAATTTTCAGTTCCAACATAACAACGAGGACCAAGCTCTTTCTTTTTTCCTACATTTTATATATACTGTACCCTATAGATTATAAAGAAGAAAAATGATAGCATGTTACATTTTTCATAGAGATACAAAAAGTAATAGCATCTTTCATTTTTTCAAAAGAAATTAATAATAACGTCTTACATTTATTTTATTTTGGCATATATTACCGACGTTACATTGCAGATCTATTTGATTTATGTTACAACAAGCTGTTACTATTCAGTCTTTCCTATGGAGAGGGTGATTAGCAATATTGTAGGAGAAAAAACCAAGATATCCTTAATTATTTAAATCGTAGAAAATTAAAAAAAGATATAATGTTGTTGTGATAAAAAGGTGTGACGATGTCAAAACGAAATGTTCCGGTTTTTATATTTTATTAAAATTTTGTCGGTCAAAAGCAGGTGGCCGGCAACGGATGATACAAACATGGACGCCTTGTCGGTGGATCGCAGGAGCTTCGACACGCGAGCTGCGTCATGAATTGCCTTTATTATGTGTATATAAATCATTGTTTAATCACCCAACGGACCAAAGCATTCTCCCCATAAATTTATTTGGACGGAGTTGGAGTCGGCGCGTCGAGCTTTTCCGTATCATAAATTATGAAATGAACCTATCCTCTGCCGCAGCCTCCAATCATGTATGACTAAAATAAGATGCAATGTCTCCGCAAAACTGTGCAGAAATACGGCACTGTGCCGCGGGATTTTTACTATAATAATATGACGAGTGATTTTGAGTTCGACTCCCTGCTTAATTTTTGTCCCCTCGGCTGGCCTTTGTGCATTTTGCTGATTTTTCTGCGCTTGATTCGGAAGCTTGTATTCGGGCCTGCGCTTGAATAGTTAATTTGGACATGGCGGCCAGTTGCCGTGCCTCCCTCTGAGGGAGCCCCATACCCACGTGTTAACGGATCAATCACGGGGTAGGTTTATCAACTGCCATTGATCTCCACCTTCAGCTTCTTTTTATGTAAAAGTAACAATCAGCTTAGACAATGCCATCTGCAACAGGAGAGCTTCATAGGAGTTACTCATGGTATAATAAACGTCTTGCATGCACATGGTTCAATCAACATGTTGATGAACTTTCTCTGACTGCAAAACTTTACCTCCCAGAGTCTAAAACCAATAACATGGTCTATCCTTAGTGTTAAAGAACTCCACCATAGGCTACTACACTATACAAATAGGTTATCCAAATGATCAGGGATACATTGAAAACGGGTAAGCATGTATATCTAAGTATTACAATGAGATGCTCTTTACATGTTACATACATAAATATGGTACATAAATTATATACTCCACTCATGGAGATACCAGTTACACAGACTCAAATTACCAGTTACCAGTTACATAAATTATATACTCCACTACATAGAACATAACATGACATCATAGACTTGCTACAACTATATTGTTCAACTCATATTAACATATGGTCTTGAGTATATTATTATTCAACACACCACTTGAAATTTTACCTTTATTTTCCACCATCATTTGACTTCTACTATTACCATCTTCATTGATGCCTCAACATTGTTACCAATATCAATTTTTTCAGGATATCTTCTATATGGGATTCATCTCTGGACTTTCTTACTCCTTCCTTTTGTACCTATAGAAAACTGATCATTGATGTCCATATAAAAAACAATCCATTTATTGAGATACATGAGTACCATTTGTTGAACTTGCTAGTCCTTTGTGAATCCTTTTCACCTATATGGTTCATTAACATATTAGACTCTTTTAATCATAAATTGGCCCCAATATGCTTATATTATGATATTACTCCATCTCACATTCCCCTTTTAATCAAAGATCCAACTTCTATTCTACATCAAGATATCATAGGAGTACACCTAGCACAACTTGATGCCACAACTTGATGCCACATCCTCTCTATCCATAACATGGATACACACTACATGATTTCATGTGCTACCACATTAATGCATGTAGGTTTGACTCAACAGGGCTTACAAAACACCATGCACTATGATGTTACTTGTATTCCTGAATAATATGGCTTACAACAACCTAGGGAAATCAACTTGCCTATGACTAAGATTACAACCTAGAGAAAAACTATGTGGTTCCAGTAGAACTGATCATGCACCCCTTGCATCAGATATGCATAATTAATTTGAGTACAACAAGCATCGAAAAATGCTTTACAAATGTTACGAATTATATGCCCAATATATAAGTTCAATAAAACCCTAAGATCATTCTCATCTCAGCACCATCATTTTTTTTTTCCTCTTCATTTTGATTTTTCTTTTTTTGTCTTCTTCTTTCTCCTCTAGAGTCAATAGCATACTATGAATCTCGATCTCCACCTTAAAAATCTTGATTCAATGTCTTGGATCTCCATACTTTACTTGTCATAATTTGTTAGAGTGGTGATGAATCCTAGCAAAATAACTTTTCAAACATATTTATGTCACCAAACACAATATAGATGCTAATTTAAATAATTTCATCTCTTAAGAATATACAATATTCACACAAATATTTCAAATGGACCCTCGACCCACTTAAGAGTAGCATTCAAACCAATTAAGTGTAAATTGTTTCTAGTGTTTCAATATGTTCAACATCTTTGCTTAAACATAAAGATATCGTGAAGGAGGTATAACTTGGGTCACAAATTATTTGTTTAGGGAAGGCTCCCATTCAATTAAAGAAGCGGATTTGTCATTCTCAGAAAGATTTCCCGGACGAGATACCAATGTTGTTGCTCTTCTTCTACAAAGCGTCTAGTAGAAGAAAACGGGTCAGGCCGATCTCTTCTTTCTTTGTCATTTCTGATCATAGCAATGGGATGAGATGGTTGGGACCAATTGTTCAAGTCATGAGAAGCCTCTAGCACTGTCCTCTTCCACTTGATATCATGTACAATAATTCTACATGACAATTTGAAGTCTCTCGAAGTTGCCTTCCCATTTTTCTGTGAAAATAGATAAAGGATATAACTGGTTAGTTGATATCTGAGACAATATATTGGAATGCTTCGACCTCCCCTCTCCATTCTTGTGGAAATTGATCAGTGACTACCAATTCACCTCCTCCTAAGATCACACCTACATCAACCTTTGAAAAATCTTTAATTCCTTTGTGATACTCTCAGCATCAAAGCCACAAATTGAATAAACCCACACAAAACAAGCAATGGAAAACGCCAATCTACAATGTCCGTGGCATCAAAATACTTAAATGTTTTCAGCTAGGGTTCTTATATCTCGGTGTCTCGAACACATTTGATCCTTCATAATCAAAATTTATCCTTATCCCGTTGTACACTAATCTCTTATAGTCATATAGCAGATGTCTCACACAAAATGCATTGATGCTGAAATTTTGGTGTATGGAAATGAAAGGTCCGTACCTCCAATCAGTCTTCATGAAAGCCAACTTGAGTAGCTAAATCTCTACCATGACTCAACAACACTCCTTATTTCTTTTCGATGGCGGATCCTCTCTCCTCACATGGTGGCTGCTTTACTAGCTCCTCCTTCATGCCTTCCCACTTCAGTGAAACTACAAATACTCCCGTGTTTTGTCCCCATACAAATTCTTGCAAGGCACTCCAACCTTGCTTTCTATGTAGAGTCCACTCTGCGCCTGTAGCTATGAGCATATCAGAATATGGGATGATCCTCATTTGCTTCACTAGGTGCTTACTATTCTCTCGTCTGGGCACTTTAAAGCAACATGCAAGATCCTCACACAAGGACCCTATTTCTTTTAACCATACCCCAAAATTGGCTCACTTCTCGCTAGTGGCGACTCTACCTAATAACGATGGAAAAAAAACTAACTTTCACACTACTGCTGCATACCTAGCAGCATCTCACTTACAAGTAACATGTTACTCTACTCTTTGCATGTCCCTCGTCTCCCCCATGAGGAGACATGCTTTGAAACCATATTAAAATGAGATAATAGAGTACTATTACACTTCAAATGCTAACATGTTACTCTACTCTTTGCATGTCCCTCGTCTCCCCCGTGAGGGGAGACATGCTTTGATACCATATTAAAATGAGATAATAGAGTACTATTACACTTCAAATGCTCTCTCTATTGAATTAATATAATAAATATATATAAATACAATAAGGTTTGTTTTAATATAGATAAATTATTTTGATTTCTCAATTTATCAGGTAAAGAAATATCTCAATCTCACATTATTTTATGACTCTTAGTTAGAGAAAATTTTTCTCACAATCAACTTTTTAATTACTTCTTAAATATTAAGAAAAACAACTCTTCTAGTAGAGATGAACTCTACCCAATAATAACCAAAATATATTAAAAAACATAACTTAGAATTTATAAAGAATCTCTTAATTTTTTGTCAATAAAAATAAAAATATATATATATATATATTTTTTTTTCTATAAGATTGTTTTTTACAAAAATACATTAGTGATTAGATTTTCTTTTTTTTTACAATTATATGAAACTCTGATTGGATTTGTTAAGAAATATTCTGACTTTACCCTAATACAATAATATAATTCAGTTGATTGAATTTGCAAAAAGAATGTTTGAATTGTAGGAGTGACTCATCTATCTCGATTATGGTTCCTAGGAATATTGCTTGACTTCATACTAACAAGTTATAATAAGTTATTGAATTTATGTATTAATATGATTTGGAGATTGTTTGACTTTACCAAAGTGTTTGAATTTTTATATTGATGATGATGATGATGATGATGATTATTAATGTTCACTAAGACCGAATTGGTCTATCGAACCTTAAGAGGGTAAGTGATTACTTGTGATTCTTTAGAATTTTGTTTATGTGCTCAAAAAGCATTAAGAGAAGCTTTCCAAGATCACCATACTTTTGTTGAGTTAAGATGTTAGGAAGGTTGATACTGTGATGAATATTTTGAAAATGAGATCTAATATGGGTATAGATTGGACAATCTAAGATAAAATGTTTTTCATATTCAACCTTCTTAGTGTCACAAAGGTGACACACTCTTTCATCCCATGACATTTTAGGAATTGACCAACGCCCAGTTTCACTATAGAGCTCATGAGAATTTGTTCTTATCTTAGCAATAATTATTTTTTTCTTTAGACTTGGAAAAACAGATAGATAATTTTCATCTTCTAGATTAGGGTTGATTACATCTTTATAATACCTTAATATTCTTTTTTCCTTTATCTCTTTATCACACCACATTTTCTCTTTAAATTTTAATTTGACGTTTTTTTAATATGATTTGAGGAAGATTATTAAACTTTATTATACGTGATTAAGTTGTAGGGTCATTCATATATATTTTATTATAGTATGCTTTGTAGGAATATTTTTTTACTTTATAATAATAAAGCGATTGAATTTGTATATTAATATTGCAAGACTATTTGAATTTATCAAAGTTCTTCCATTTATATATTAATATTATTTGGAGAAATATTGCTTGAATTTATTATAAAGTAATGTATTTGTACAATAATAGGGTTTGTAAGAAGATTGATTGAAATAACTAGAAAGAAATAACTAAGT
>SNQJ01S0036681.1:50133-60444 GCA_010110895.2 Picea sitchensis
TGTGTCTGTTCAGTATATTATTATTAATTCTGGTCGACTTCTTCTCTTGGAGGCTAATAGCCTAATATAAATTATTTTCTTGAGCCGACAAGGCTTCTATTGTTATTAGCCAACTCATTAGGGTTTCTCTTTCTTTTTGGAGTCTTCTATTCTCGTCAGGTTCACACATGGGGGTAAATACCTCCCACAGCTACCATAATATTAACAGAAATAGACTACCTAGGAAAGGTAGGACACACAACGCAATAAAAAATGGATGTATCATCATGAAATGAAGTCACAAGTTAAGAGGATGAAATGTCACCATAAATGGAAAATCCATGTGAAAAGTTGACAGAAATGACATAAGTAAAAGGATGACATAATGACTATGTATGATGAAGGAAGCAAGGACAACTGATATGGTTAACAAGAAATGAGCGTACTACCCAAGGTATGGAAAAACCACTATGACCATGGTTCGATATTAGTGAAATCATGCAAAAATATTTACACACATGGAAGAATCACGCCATAGCATGTCGAATGATTCACCAACATGACAACCTGTAAAAAGAGTACAGCACGATAAGACTATGGATTAGCATGTGCCAGCCACGACTACAACTAGAAGCTATTCTAAAGGGGTGAATTCACTAAAGGGGCCAACATCCATTGATATATGAGAATGATCAAAGATAAACCACTCAAATTGAAGGTGGTAACAATAAAACATTGTAGAGATCAATGGCATCACATACAGTTAGGAAAGCATTCACCAAACGAGCACAATTACCGATTGAAGGATCATTCATGGTGCAAATGTCAAGAACATAATCTCAATGAATAGAACAACGACACTGGAGTAAATGGAAAAAAAGAAGCCAATATCTATACACATGTTACATGGTGACCAAAGTTTAATAGGAGAAGAGAGAATGGTAGAAGGAAGCCTCGGTGGGAAGGGATAAAATAAGTAAACCTAGTGCACATGAGAAAGCACAGAAGCATATAACATCAATGATCACAAGCACCTTCAGGGCTACACTTTTAATAAAACAACCTCAAAGGCTAGTAAGGAGGTACAAAATTTGTAGACGACCAAGGGGAGGCTCGAGGTGAAAATTATTGAGGAAGCATGAAGCGGGAGCACCCAGAGGATGTTAAAGAGGAGCTTTGCCTGATTGGAAGAGGGGCTTAGTGGATTGGGTAATAATTTTATCTTGGAGGAAGAGTAATGGAATAGTAGTACACGAAGTATAGTGTCAATAAGACTGTTAAAAATACAATAAGGGTTGAACCAAAGGTTAGCAATAACGACAATTCATAAAGATACAGTCGAGCTATAAATGGAAACAACCACCGAAAATCAAGAAAAAATGGTCAGACATGCTGGGATTTTGGGATGGATTCGATAAGATACACTGCATTAATATAACCGTATGGCCTGCCAATGGAGGAATAGGAACAACTATTAAGGACAGATCAGACATGCCTAGTTGGCACGAAGGCATAATACTGGCATCAAGTCAAGGAAGAGACACTATTGTTCCATGCAAGAAGAAGCAACTAGAGAAGTGAACCAGAACGACTGGGAGAAAAGAGATAATATAACCAGAGTTGAATGATAAGTGACCATAAGGAAGGAATTCACAAAACTATGAACTATTCATAGATAAGGAATGACACCATCGAAATTGGGAGGCATGTCGGTAGTAGCAAGAAAACAATCAAATAAACCAATGGAAATACCAAAGGTTGAGGAAGTAGTCGCAGTATCCACTCCAACAGCATAGGAAAATTTTAATAGAGAATATATCCCACCATGAAGGAGTGATGCACCACAAATCCAAATTCAAGCTAATGTGAAGTATCCATTGTTGGTGGCACCAGTCACAGATGGCGTGAGTAGCAACAAAGAGTTACTAGGAAAAATTTCCAAGCTAATGTATATGGATCATGGCATTACAGATACACAAAAGTTCCCATAGTTCGAAAGGGACCAGTACTTATGGGACCAGTAATTATTCTCCATGATAGTCTAAGAAATAGGAGCAATTGTACTCGAGCCAAATGAATGGGCAATCGAGGCTAGCCCATGGTAGGAATATTGAACGTGCTAGACATCCCATAATTCAGGCAAAGTACATAAATCAATTCATGTGTGAATATGTTTCTTAGTTGTTTTCATGAAGGTAAACTATGGCTTGACCAACCAATAGATATTACTACCATTTTGATCGCTAAAATTACAAGACTACCCCAAATAGGCAGGATATCAAACAAGCACTTTCATAGAAAATGAAAGAAAAATTTGGCACAGTAATGGGAAAGAGGGGACTCGATTCCCAAAATAACAGTAATAAAAAGGTAAGGCTTTCAACATAGGTATTTGCATGCAAACTAGAGCACAAATTTCACAGAGACGAAGTATCGATCACAGTAATCGTCGCCGTAGAGAAATGTGTAGAAGGGATCCAGATGAACTAGGCCAATTTTCTCAAGAACCCATTTTTACAAGATTCCATAGAGGCCCGAGAAAAGGGCACCAAGTTCCATTATGCATGGTTGTTAATAGTGGTTTTACTAGTTAGATGGAAAGAACCAGTGTATTACCACTCTATGCACACATCAGGTAGTCACACCTTATATCGCAGGTATACCAACTTATGGAACACAACAATGAAGAGGAAACAAACCAAAATGAACACAATATTCTTTACCTACTTAAACTATATCATGCAGATAGTGAAACATGCACCACACATTCTAGAAGAAATAATAAAAAGATATGACGTCATCACATAGTTTAGAGCCAACATGCACCATATGTATGTACAAGTTGTGAAGGACCTAACAAAACAATGGAAGAAAATGAGATATATGGTGAGAGTAGAGGAAGTTGGGTCAAAACTAACTTGTGGGTACAAGGAGATGAACAAGGACACCCAGGGCCAGGGTAAGACCCATGGGGAGGAGAGGAAGAACCCAAAAGATAAGGAAGAACCATCAAACAAAGAGGAGGGACGAGAGAACAATTCCAAAGAGCTGGGGGATACACAAGGAAAATATCCACCAAAAGGAAAAAGAACATGAACAAAAAGAAAGAACATAGGAGAAAAACAAGCAGTGAGAGTGCACAAGAAAACTAAGGCACAAATACCTCCACCTCCATTATATATATTAACTGAAGGAGATATGGAAATAATTGGCCAACCAATGGAAGAAACCATAGATGAGATTTGGGAGAGAGAAACTAAGAAGTCAGAACCACACTACAAGGATATGCAGGATCAACTAGTAGTACTCCAACACATGATGGACACAAAATGAAGTAGGACGTAACACATTCCAGAAGAAGGGGTAATCGGGGAATTGACAAAGAAATAAGAAGTAATATAGGAAAAACTAGGGGCAATCCAAAAGATTCTAGACATAATGCAATTAACACCTACATAAGGACTAGACGCATGACAAGAAGGTCAAATAAAAGTCATACAGGCTACAGTGTTTGTTAAGTCAATAGATTTGCACAGAGTCTTCAAAGTGAAAGTAGGGATAGTTAAGATACCCAACCCTAGAAGTCAAGATTAGTTACAGGGACTAAGTCACATGGACTTATTCATATCACATATGAGTACAAAAGTATTACAGAGCTTACATACATGGATTACGCTAGAATTATGCCTTCGCGTAGATACCGAGGAAGGCTGAGAAAGAGAAACTACATAAAAAATAAAACACGACGCTAGGGGAAAAGTGCATAGTAGAAGAGTGAGTATAACTCATCGAAAAAGAGAAAATTAAAGAGGATAATGAGGAAAAGGAATCCAAGAGGTAGAACCTAAAAGCCAAAGAGAAGGCCAATAAATACACGCAAGGAAAGATCGAAGCAGAAGAGAAATATGAGAAATCTGAGCAGGAGAAGAATGAAGAATAAGAAAAGGACAAATAAATAAGTAAGGAAAAGGAAGAGGTCGAGCAATTGGCGCAAAAAGTTGAAGCAACGGTACAAAAATTATACAAGGAAGTAATAGAAGTAACAATGGTGGTTGAATCCACGATAAAAGAACAAGTTAGAAATATATGTGAATTCGTTAAAGAAATTCCAATGAAGGACACAGAGATAGAGTCAAATGCAACACCCAGGACACCACCAGAAGAAAGAGCGCAAAGGGAAAGGAAATCACAAACAATGGTGGTGAATATTAAAAACTTAGAATACAAGTGTATCAATATATGTGAAGAAGGCACGTGCATGTGGACAGAGATGAAAACCACCTTGGAGCTGGAAGAGATGAAAGAGAAAATAAGGGTTGTGCAGGAACAGGAGATTCAAGACATGGGGTGTGCAAATACCCTCCCACCAACTAAAAGGATGAAGACACTATTGGCTAACAAGAAACTACATATTGTAGTGGAACAAATGAAATAAGAACAATTGAATACTACACAAGAGTTGTGACTACAAAAAGGTGAGGCACTCAGGGTACTGAAGGAACCAACTACCATGCAAACCAGTATGACACTAGAAAAACAAGAAACTTAGGATAAGTTAAATAGTTTGACATTTCATATAGTTTAATAAATTGTGAACAAGGAGGTCTAAGTCAGAACGACAATACATACAACAAAAGAGAGCCTCCAAAAATTCATTGAGGAATGGAAGAGCATGACACAACATGCCTAGGTTGCTCAGGACAAGCAATAAGTGAGTGTTGGGGGCTTGTTGGGAAGGCAGATTGAATCAAGAATACAGACAAAAAGCAATGCACAAAGAAAAGGCACAATATCAAGAAGATCAAGAGGATCAATAATCAAGACAGAGGAAAGAGAATGGGATGGGGGATAGGAAGGAACAAGATCCTGCAAAATCCAAGAAAACCAAGTGAGCATGAACTATGTCCATCTTAAAATCAGTTGTCAGCAGCCAAGCATGAGTGGGATCCAAATCATTATGAGCTGGAAAGAAAACTTGAGAAAAAGAGGAGAACAAAAGAGGAAAAAGAGAAGAAAATTAAAGAAGGAAGTAAAGAGCCTAAGAGGAATCAGAGAGTTAATAGTTGTGAAGTTCAAAGGTGAGATCAACAACAGTAGTAGAGATAGAAGTGGAAGTAGAGAGTAATTTTCATGGGTGTAATAAATTTTTTGTAAATAATCCATGATTGTAACTGGAATAATGTATCTTTAACACCTATTGTAGCACAAAGCACAATCAAAATTCTTTAAACATAATAAATAAGAAAATATTTGTGTATGTAGCCAAGGAGGGGGTGAGCCATGGTAACTTTGTGTTGATTTGTGATGGGGAATGGTCATTCATGTTTTAATCTATTAATTCATGTTTGTATAATGTTGATTCTTACTTTTGTTATGGTTAATGCATATATTTATTGATAATGATGATAGATTCATGCATTGTAATGTTAAATGTATGTTTAACTGCTACTTTCTAGGTCTATAGAATGGTATGCATAAAGAATTATGTAATGAGGTCATATTATCTAGGATCGAGTGTGCGAAGGGATATTTTATATATGACAGAGTGTGTCTCCCTTTGTTCCCTCACCACTGCAAAATCTTGGTTTTTGTTGTTCCCATAAAGATACCTTGGGTGAGACTTCACTTCCTCAAAGGTGATGCCGAAAGGGCCAGTATCTGTAGGGTTTTGTTGGACTAATTACCTTTAATTAGGGTCTCTCACCTTACCTCATGTGTTTCCCAACATAATATGATATTCTTCTTACCAAATACATTAGTCTAGGTCTCATGTGATTACATAAACTAATTTCGATACATTTTGTATGTAAAACGTATTAGCACTAGAAGTCTCACCTAGATTGTTGTAGTTGTGAGTGTAATACCCATTATAAACTTTGTAGGTTCGTTAAAAATAATAATGTTTTCAATGTGTAGAAAATGGGCGAGCCACTTTGTTTAGAATATCAACACAAAACCTCCATGAAATACACACCAGCAAGCAAGGCTTGAATAACTTCAGATCAATGTTTAGAAATATTAAATGGGAAGATGGAAGACTTAACTAGAAATATGAAATACATGCATCAGGTTACATCATGTAGTTTTGAAACACATATAGAAGAAATATCATTGAATAAGAACCTCCTAATCAACAGGAGAGCACTTTGATAATACTTGCATCAATTACAAACAATAAATTATTTATTTTAGTAAGGAGCAAGGATAATGATGAATCCTTCATCAACAACTAGCATTAAAGTGAGATAGAAACAAAGATGTGAGAATAGGAGAGGAAATTGATCATTCATTATTACAAATTCTTGAAATTGATACATACAGTATGGAAAATTTGTTACAGTTGATAAATAAATATAACAATATCAATGTCTAACCATTTGAATGCTCTCATAGAGTTACAATACATATTAAATAGAAAAAAATCGAAAAATGTCTATAGAGTCTGCCACCTAGCTTCTACATAGGATCATGTGCCTAAGAGAGGTGTGGCACAAGGTGCATAATAGAAATCTAACAAGAATGTTGTATTTCAGGAAAATGTTGGCAACATTGAATGAAATGACTGATAACTTGTTTTATGTGGCTTAACTGAAGGTAAATCCTTGAGGCAGGTGGCTCTTGATGTTCAAATAATTCTTGAGGAGCTTATTCAAACTCCATCTGACATCTAGCAGTCTTCATCAGCTCAAAAATTATCATGACAACCAGTTCATAGCACCTGCCATACAAACTGTCCCAAAACTACCATTTCGTAGTGCCTTTGACATCACACGCTGTGAACTTTCCTGTAGGTGCGTTTTTACATTCAAAATTGATTTCAACTATTAAAAATTGCACAAAAAGTTGGGAACCCTTTTTTATAACTTGCTACAACATTCTGAAACATGAAGTAACCTTTACATAAGTCATATGAATATGGTAACAACAGTTTAGGACAAAAATCATTGCTTTGGGTTATAAGTTTGTGTATAAAATAAACCATGGAAAAAAGTTGGTGTTGAAGTAGAAATGATGTCTTGTCTTCATATTTTCTCAGTTCTTCTTCTAGTAGCCACATCAGCTAACATATCTAAATTTATTTTTTTGTATCTACTCCTTAAATGGTTGTAATTCTTCTTTCATCTTAGAAATCTCTTTTCTACCCATACACATTCTTTATTTTTCTATGTAGAGGCAATGATCTCTTAGCCATATATCTTCCTTTATAAATAGTTTCTTCATACAAATCTAAAGTGTTTTCACCTTGATTTGGGCCTCCAGGTTTTCCTCCTTCAATTTTTCATTTTCATCTCTTATATCTTTAAGTTTTGTTCTAAGTCTTTTGAAAGTAGGATTACTTTCATGATAAGGGGAGTTGATCTCAATAATCTTTATTGGTTTCTTAGAAGGCTCAGTTTTCTCCCTTTTTCTGAGATGAGGATTTTGATGTACCTACTTACATAAGAATATGTTGGTTAGTTGTTGATTTGGTGAAAGGTCTTCTATGCTTGACCATTTATACAAGAATAGGTGGAGAAAAGACAAGCCTCTTACCCTTCAAACCCCTTACTTTACTAGATGATGTCTCCATAGGTGTAGGTTCTTCCATAGG
The DNA here is from genome assembly GCA_010110895.2 of Picea sitchensis. Lineage (NCBI taxonomy): Eukaryota > Viridiplantae > Streptophyta > Pinopsida > Pinales > Pinaceae > Picea > Picea sitchensis. Next base: position 57,704 of record SNQJ01S0036681.1, read on the forward strand.
ATAAAATTCTCTATGAGGAGGTTGTGAGGGACCACCTTCAAGTATTTTATTAGTAGACTAAATGTATTTATCCCTTGTGGTCATATTCCTCTTTTTACTCGACTCTGAGTGCACAATCTTCTCAGCAGCAGTAGGTGTTTTTCTATTTTTCTATGGTGTGTATGAAACATCTAGATGAATTCCTGATGTAGCTAGGAATACATTCCAAACAGTATTGGATTTTCTTCAACTCTTCCAATACTAGCATCTGAATTAAACCAGAGTGAAAAAAATTGGTATCCACTTGCTTGGATTTATATTGGACCTTATTTGACATCTTGTCAATACTCTTCAATAGATAAAAGGGGAGGTTCATGGACTCTTTCTCAGTAAAGCATAGTAGAAATATGATATGGTATTTATAAACCATATTGAATCTCCCTTCACAAGTGAAATTCCTCTGAATAACTTTGAGAATTTTGTCAAAATACTCTAGCATATGAATTCTTGGCACTCCCTTGGATAGGTTGTCAACTTAATATTCATGTTTCAATAATTCCTTGGAAAATGTAGAATTCAAAGACATGGCTTTAAATCATTTTTCACCATAAGAAGGTATCTTTGTGGCTATAGAAATAGATATCCATGAGAATTAAAACTCCAGTGCACCCACCTTCATCTTTTCCCACTAAAATTGAGTGAAAGTTGTTTAGCAACCTTAGGATGTCCTCTTTTCATTTTCTCACAAAAAACCAAGTAGCCCACTCTTTGAAATGCTTCCTTAAAAAATGGTTCAGAATTTATCAGATGCAGGTCATGGGGCTCAACCCTGAAAATTTCTCCCCCTTTGTAATTTTTTTTACCTCGATGAATATCTATGATAGTTGTTCGAAAAAAATTTACCATTTTTTAACATTTTTTATTGGATCTATGATGAAAACATGAAAATTTAGGGTTTTGATTTGAAATTTGCACAATTTATAATTTACTAAATGAATTATTCATCTACAACAACAGTGTGAGAATGAAAGGACTGGAAGTAGGATATGAGGGGAAATAATATAATCCTAAACTAGATGAGGCTACAACCAGGAAACAAAATCGTGGAAATTTTGTCTAAAAAAGAGGATTCACAACGCGATCCTTCATTTTGCAATGCATAGTCAAGTTTGTAGCGCACAATCAAGTTTGCAGCACACAATGTTAGACTAGGTTTTAATGAAATAGTCTTGAAAAATTACCAAGTATGAAATGAAAAATTACTTTGAAAAATATAAAGACTCATACTTGAGTGAAATAACAGTCAATGAGGGTTTTCTTAAGTGAGAAACAGAGGGTTTGCAATGCCTTCAATGCATATAATTTGTAGCCCTAACAAGAAAATACAGTGGATAAGGTCATGGCTACAAGAACTAGATGCAAATTGATATTGTTGGTTTTAATCAAGAAACCTGGGTCTGGAAGTTTTAAGACACAAATATTGTAGGTTTTTTACTAGTGCAAGAATTTTGCATCACACATTCTATGCAACAGTTTGCAGCGCATGGAAAAATCATAGTGACAAGAGCCAAATCTAATAAACCTTGAGACACTGCAATTGATGTTAAACATGGAACCTGACATCTCTAAAGTTTCAATTGTTGTCTCATGAGTTAGACTGGAAGTTTCTTGGAAGTGTTTAATACACCCTCATATGCTACAGGAAATTCATAGCACCATAATTCAAACCAACTACAACGCGCTATATTAAAATGGGCAAACCTCACTATTGAAACCAACTTGAAGAAAATGATGAATAAATGGCACTGAGAAAAATAAGATATCCCTTTCCATGTTTCCAAGGCATAATGATATGTGATTAGTGCATGAGGTACTTTCTTGATTCATTGTGAACTTTCAAGTGATTTTGCAGTAGGTCAAATTGACACATGATTTAAACCTCAAACGGTTGAATATGACACAAGGAACCTTTATACACCCCTTTTGAGAAAGGACGCATGATAATTATGAGTTTTAGAACCAAATGTGTGAACAACACTTACCCTTATTTCTCTAATTATGATGAACATAATCATGACACAAAGACTCTAACCGGGACTAAGGTTATATTTATTTACTCATGAAAGAATCAAACATAATATATTGACATAATACATGACTCAAAATCTAAAATAAAAAGACCCTGTGAATCAAACCTAGAAACTTAAAAACAATTGACCCATATACATCCTATGTGCTAACATATGGATCCATAGGGGATGGAGACCTCCCTGTGAGGATCCAAGAACATTGCAGTTCCAGTGCCTTATCCATTGGGAAAAGATTAATTATTAAAATAAAAAATAAAAACTAACTAACATACTGGTATTTACAATGAAATGAAGCCACCCATTCCTTTTAGAAAAAGTATTTTTTGAGAACATGCTCATTGACTATGCCACGATAAATTTCAACATCTTCCAAATTCTGCAGCTTAAAAATATTATTTTTTAAAACTTCAAACATTTTAAAAGGACGAACCCAAAGAGATTCAAATTCACAATTTTTTCCTTTAACCTTCCTCTGAGCATCTCACTTGAGTACTAGGTCTCCAAGTTGAAAATCTTCCTTCTTAACCTTCTTGTCAAAAATTCCTTTGATTTTGTGTTGATGACTTTGTGCTTTGTCAAACAAATGCTCTCTGGTAAAGCTAACTGAGCATGGAAAACAACTTCAGTTCCATAAACCAACTGTAACAACCCTGCTTAAATAGATGTATAGGG